>PVIJ01012521.1:0-49302 GCA_004024925.1 Scalopus aquaticus
TTATGGAACTGATGTTATATGTATGTACACACACACACACTACTACAGTGTGTGAGCGCGCACGTGTGTGTGTGTAACTAGAAAGTATCTGTGGTATTTTTAACTTTTTTTGGCAAAATGAATGGGTACTTTTATTGGCATATCTAAGTCATTTGCTTCAAAAAGTCATCCCCAAGTTTCATTAAAAATAATTCTATGAATAAGTATTTATGGAGTGGCAAGGCTACTAACAAATTCTTTTAAATTTTTGTTTCAAAATGCACACATACTTTAAATTTGACAAAAGCTCATAAAAATAGAAAAGTCCTCTGTTTTGGCTGACCTCACATACCTACACGCCATGGGGCGCCCTCCTAATTAATCCCTTTAATGAGCTGCACTTGCTTTCAGCAGTCATTAGAGATCAAACTTCTAGGAGAATTTCCTGTTAGTTTTGGCTAAATCATTATTGATGAATTATGTAGAAAAACAGAATATAGATATTGATTATAGATCGTCTCTGGAAGGAAACAAAAATACAAGAAAGAAAATGTACCTGCATAGAATCTAGCAATAGAAAGAGCATATGATCAGACTATATCTCAGAAGACACTCAGGAAATTCAACTCTCTCACCGGCCAGTGCTGGTAAAGACTGGTGCCATATGGGTCTGCTCAAAGTAACTAGAAACATACTCCCTCCTTCGTTAGTGAAGTTACCAGGTGGCCCCCCAAGAAAGAATATGACTTTTCTCCAATTTTACTTAAAATTCTACTTATTCAATTTTATTTTTACTTAAAAAGTACTTTTGTTTATGATAAAAATCTTAAATATAAACATCACAGCTTTTATGATTTCACGGCCATTGAGCACACTTAGGGAATGATGTTATACAAAGAAAATCCCAGTCCTTGAGGACTCTAAGCATTAAGTCATTCAAAGATATTCAAAGAGATACATTGTATGGTGTTCCCTGGTACTGATAGGAGACTAAAACCAAATTACCCAAATTATTCTTTCTATGGTGAATTTATTAGGAAAAAAATGACAAAATGGGAGGTACTGTTATAGTTGCTGACTAAAGGGTAAGCCATGTGTTGACCATATGCTTGCTTGTCTGATTAGCAAAAAAAATCAGGGACTTCTTTTTCTAGATTTCGCACATTTTCTAGGACTTGGTTCTCCAAATGTAGATTCCAAGATTACCCAAGACCTGATAATGGCCATGCCGGTTTTTTTTGTTTTGTTTTGTTTTTTAATTACTGTATTCTGGAGTAATTCAACACCCCATGCTGATGGGGCAAATTGTGACTAGTGCAAAGTTGGAATAATGCAGGGTGATTAGTTTTTCAGCCGCTAATGCAAATGGCTCTAATCTTAGGACATCCAATGAATAACAAAGGGAGCAGGATGAGGTGGTAGGGGTGAAGCAATAGAAATCTATCAACATCCTCAGAGAGCAATGAATATATGTCACATTCATTTAAATATTTAAGATAAAGAGCAGGGAGTTTAGGATTAGGTGAGGCAGGTTTCAGGATACCAAGTGCTTTGTAAATCTTAAATTGGGGAAACACATTATAGGGCGTATGTCTGTAACTGTGCCCTCCTTAAACACACAAACTAAATTTCACTAAAGCTGTGTTTTTAGGAATTATAACATTCTTAGGTGATGAACTTTATTACTTTATTCAAATACTGAATATTCACCAAGACAGATACTGAAGAGCAATAGAATATATGAGGCTTGCTTCTAGGGACAAAACACTTCCATTCTGAGGCAAATTAATTGGGAGAGGGGGATAGTTTTTTCAAAGGCAGAAAACAAAAAAAAAAAAAAAAGAGAAACATGAAAATCATAAATATTCACATATTTTTAATTACATAACTATTCATAGATGACATTCACAATGTATTTGAAAAAAGTTGAATGGATCTTCCCAATTACACAAATATAACATAAAATGTAAACCTTTAAATACTAAGTTATCTTAATATAGTCCTCGTAATTTCTACAAATTAAAATTTCTAACCTCTCCTCTAGTAGCTTAATTTTCTGTTCTTAAAAATTTATTCTAATACCCCCAAAATGGATCTTCCATTATACAATTTCATAATTTAAAGGGTTTTTAAATACCCCCACAACGCTTTCTCTAAAATTAAATATATGTAATGAGTTTCTACACTAAAGATACTCTCCTCACTGCTAAACACTACTTTACAAACTAATACTTAAAGTCTATGAAAAGTAACCCCAGGGTCACTCTGGTCTATTGCGTGCCGGGTGCCCAGAAGGCAAGAATGAAAGGACAGAACAGGAGACCCAAACTTAGCTCCTTTCCTTCACGAGGCTGATGGCATCAGAAAGTAAATGCAGCAAAGCTAGACAACACGCCAACACAAAGCAGAAGGCGATTAAAGAGCGAAAAGTGGAGCTTGTGCTTGGAAGAAGTTAATAATGGTTCACTAAGAAAAAAATCACTTGAGCTAGTATTTGTACCAGAAGAGAGGAGTATTTGGTTGGAAAAGACAGATGGGAAGAAGGGCAGGTTATGTGAAAGCCAGCAATGAGGTCTGAGAGAAGAAGTTGGGAAAGTACAAGTTGTATTTGGGGAAGGTGAAGCCCAAGCTCTTTAGTGTGGTCAGGAGGCACCCTCCATATTTGGAAGAGGGTTTCCATCCTCATCCTCAACTCTTCCTATTTCTGACTTGCAAATTCCATGATCTTGGTTGCTTTCTCTTCTTCCAGTCTCCTCCCTGAGCCACCTCCATCTCAGCGAAGAAATATCTCCCACTTCTGCCTCGTCCTATTCCCATTCCTTTGCCCATATCCTGAGGCTGAGGTTTGGTGCTTATCCTCTGGGTTCCCTTAGAACTAAGGTGACCCTCATAGCTCAGGAATGGGCTTGATTGTTCATTGTCTTTCTTCATCCCTGGGGCTTGATCTCTGTGTTCCCAGTCTTATGACAGTGCCTGACACACAGTTGGTACACAAAAACATCAGTTATGAAGGGATGGCAGAAATGGCTAGGTTGACTGAAATGTAGGGCATATGATAAAAGGAATAAACCAAGGAAGGAAGATTAGGGGAAATCACAAAGGGCATGAATGGTATATGTGACACTCAGTTTGGTGTGCCAAATAATTCTGGCTTTACCATGCCCTTTGGGTCACATGATATAATTGTACTTCTTGTCTCCTTACGATAGGTTAGGGTCATATGACTACTTCTAGCCACTAATATTTGAGCAGAGATGTATGTGTCGTTTTCTGGTCAAAGGGTTTAATTGCTGGTACAAGATACTCCAGACCATTTTCCTCTGGCAAGATTTTGTAAACCTGAACACTTGAGCCACTAAAAATGAGCCGAGTGTCCCTGCTGACAGGGGAGGGACATTTAGCATGAGCAAGAAATAAACCTTTGTTGTTTTAATCCACTGAGATTTGTGATTTGTTTGCTACTGCAGCGCAGCCTAACTTTGTCCTGTCATTGCACAATGCTAAAGAATCAGACTAGATGTTTGGAAAGTTGATTAGGTTACTCATTGGCAGCCATTAAGAATATCCTTGGAGTCTTCTACTAGAAAAAAACTTCAGGAAGACCAATGTAAGCATTCTTTGTAATGCTGGGTTTGGGGGAAAAAAGAGCAGCTGAAATCAGGGAAAACACTGAGGACACTGCTCTAGTTATTACAGTTCTGTATTTCCCAAACTTAGGCTTTACAGAACTCCCTTTCAGGAGGTATTGATAGAGCACCCAAAAAACGATCCCATGGTAAATAAATCTGGAAAACTCTCTATGTATTTTATTGCCGCTTTTAGATATTTATTATGTTTTAGCCAACTATAGACCTGGAAAAGGGGTACTTGAATTTCTCTGATCCAGTATCTACTACCCAAAGTCACTTGCTACTGGAGAGTTCTTTTAAATTAGTTAATCAATAAATTAACTACTTCAGCAAACTCTCTATGAACCTTTGGTAAACTGCTCTATAGCAAACTGGGAAGTACTGGTCTAAGAGAAAGTACTTATTAGTATGATAAACATGGAAATGAAATTAAAGGAAAATATTAAATTTTTTTACAGATTTGAGAAATAATTTATGTACTTCACCATATATGTTTAAGGTGTACAGCCCGATGGTTTGATTTACACGTATTCTGAAATGGCCACAACGTTTTTATCTTAAGAGCCATCATCTTCTACAGATACAATAAAAAGAGAAAAGAGCTTTTCTTTGTTAAGAGAACTCTTAGAATTTACTCTTAATACCTTTCCTAAAAATCGAATGGCCGTGGACTAGAGTCCTCACGTCACCTACTAGGACTTCCACGTTGATACGTCACGTCCCTAGTACAGTGGGTCCGTGAGGTTGTTCTGTAGTTAGTTTTGTTGTAATGGTGATGAGAATAAAAATGGATTCCACTGCTGTGTGGAGTTTGCCTGTTCTCCCCATGTCTGTGAGGGTTGCTCTAGGTATTCTGGTTTCCTCCCGCTTCCTAGAGCAGTGCACAAGAGGTTCATTGTGCGTCTCAACCACCCCAGTTTGAGTGAGTGTGTGTGTGCGTGTGTGTGTGTGTTGCCCTGTGGTGAAAAGGCAGCTTCCTGAGCCACAGGCTCCAGTCACCAGTGACCCTGAACTGGAATAGGCCAGCTGGAGCATGTATCAATGAATGAATGAATGAATTCACATTATTGTGTAACATTACAAGTACTTTGGGTCTTTATGTAAAAAAATTGGTGACATTTCTGTGACCAGAAATAAGCCCTCAGACTGTAATTCTTGTTTATATGAATTAGCCTCTGGTGAAATTGGTTTTGCTATACTTGTTTCACTTAAAGTCTGTTTCCAAGAACTTCAGGGGAAAGTTAAGTGAGGACTTACTGTACTTATTCATCTTATAACTGGAAGTTTGTATCTTTTGACCCTCTTCCTCCAAAAAAATTCTCCTTCTACCCACCTTTTGCCTGACTTTTTGTTTTTGTTTACCTTCCACACATAAATGAGATCACCCAGCATTTGTCTATCTCTGACATTTCACTTAGCATAACGCTTCAAGGCTCATCATGTTGTCACAAACGGTACGATTTCCTCTTATATTAGTGTCCGCACGCACGTCTGAGTAACTGGGTTCCTCTAGGAGAATTTTCAGGTTTGCTTTGCAGAGACAGTTCAGCAGTCAGCTCAGCTGGGTTTCCGGCTGTGCCTGCGGATACTGTCGTTAGGCACGTGGGGCTGCACTGAGGTCTACTTTGGGGTCAGGCAAATGCTCACGTTCTGAGGATGGGGTTGGAAGGATGTGCCATGGGCTGAGAACAGCTGGGCAGAACTGTTGACTTGGTTCCTGACCCAAGTGAGGTTGTAGGTGTCCCTCAGTGCCTGGATTCTCCGATCAGGCATTCTAGGTGGCCGGACTGGGCGCTGTGTTCAGCAGCAGATGGATTATGAGTCAGCGCCCCTGGCCTGGTGCAGCAGGATGGGACCCAGGGTCTGGACGCTGTGTCATCTGGGAAGCCCAATCAGGCCAGAGCGCACTGAATTCCCTCGTTGGGGACATTGAGCCATTGTGCTCCACAGACAGAAGAAGTCACCGGCTGACCTCAGGGCCAAACACGTCCACTGGCTTTGCTCTGTGAACTACTGGCCTTGCTCGCCTTCCTGTCAGCTTAGCACCTGGGCTGTCTAGCTCCCACATTCTCACCAGTCTGTCAGATAGGGTGGGAGACACAGAGAATGGGGCTATTTCTTAGCTCTCCTCAGCAGGCAGGAAGAAGAGAGGCCCCTCAGGCAACTCTCACTTTCCCCACGTAAGCGCTCTGTGCGCAGGAGCTGTAAGCTTCCCTCAGCTCTGTAAGCTTCCCTCAGCTCTGGCTATGAAGTAATCCCCCGCCCATGTGGCACACCTGACACTGGCTTTTCCCCACTGCGGCCAGCTGTGCCTTCTGCCTTTTGGCTCTGGCACTGCTGGGCTGCCTAGTTCCCATGTACTCCAGGCAGCCTCTCTGGTCAGATGGAGCCACAGCTCCAGAGCGGGTGGGGCTGTGACTCAACTCCTCGACTGGGTGTGGGTAAACGAGGCTCCAGAGTCAGCAAAGCTCATCTGCGGATCTGAATCAGGTAGATCTTTATCGTGCCAAGTCTCCTGGTCAGGGGATGCACTTGGCTTGCCTCTACACACGGGCAAAGCAGCTGGTTGGGCTGCTACCTGGGTGCTGAGGTGTGAACCTGGTCTGCCAAGTCTCTGTTGCTGATGCCCCTTTCCCTTCTCGATCACAGTCAGATTGGCAGCAGTGGAACCCCACAGCCGTGTAGGGTAAGATCAGAGTGGGGGCCCCCAATGCTAGGAATGGGTGCTGATTGTTCCTCTGAACCACAGACATGAAAGACACCATTTTCTAAAGGCGCTTCAAATCTTTACTCACTCATCAATTTATCATCAAATCAGCATTTTTAAAGTACTAGATGTCCGAGCCAAAGAATAAGACCATTGTTGGCTTCAAGAAGTCCTCACATAGTAGTCATCATTAAACTTAAAGCGCTATGAAAGAAATACACACAAATATTTCAGATTTTATTTCTCTAAGCTTAGGAAGTGGCATAGACCACCCTGGCGGACTTATGTGCCAGGCAGCTGGCAGTCTGGCCTGGAGTTCAAGGGAGGGGTATGGCTAGCTAGGACTGCAGGTGTGAGGCAGCTCATTCATTTAGCTGAGAAGAAGTCGGTGAGCAGAGGGCAGCTAATGCCTGTGTCCAGAACATGGGAGAAGGATGAGGACAAGAAGCCCCAAGGATGGAAGAGCCAGAATCCTGGACACAGGCTGATAAGGAAAACCTAAAATAGACTCAGGGAAATGTAGAAGTTCATAGGGTGTGGCTGGTCCTTATCTTCTTGGCAACACTGAGGCAAACTGAACCAAAGGAAGGAGGAGTGATCTTTAACCAGGAGTTTATCAAGGATTCAGTTTTGCAGAGAAATCCAAGGAATGTGAAGAATGAGTGGTCTGGCAATTGGTCATTGAAGACACCAGAAGAGCAGAACTAGGGGAGTGGAACTCAGATTACAAGGATTTTAGGAGCCAGTAGATGTTAAAGAAACACAGGCAGTGACTGCTGGGAAGCAGAGGGATGGCATGTTAGTTTGAGAGAGTAACAGTTTTGAGTTTTTGTTTTTATTTGACACTTGGGAGGGCAAAACTCAAATATTTTCTCGGGAAGAAGGATCTGACAAGATGCAAGAGACAGAGTTTAGATGAGTGTGAGAGGGAATGAGTGGTCTAGAACCAAAACCTTGGATGGAGCCTTTTTTTAAAAAAAGATTTATTTATTTATGCATACAAGACCTGGGATGTAGGCCAGAGGTGTGGGGGGAGCGGTGAGAAGTCTCACCAGAAACAGAGTGGGAAGCAGAACAGGTGGATCTACTGAAGTGCACTGCTGAGGAGAACAGCGGGCGAGACAGGAGAGGTCTGCTGCACCCTGTGGGAAGCTCCCTGGCCAGGGATCGAACTGGTGCTGTAGTGGCTGCCGATAACTTCATAGTGCTGAGATTTAACCCCCTGCGCCACCAGGGAGGCCCCAGAGCCATTTTTATCCTTGGAAAGGTGATTAAGTCATTCTTACCCTCAGAAGGGAGGAAGGAGAACAGTATGGGCACAGGCTACAGAACAGTAAGGGGAAGAGGGAGAATTGATCAAGATTTGGTTGAATGATATGAAGAGTGTGAGGAAGCAAGAATATGAAGTTATGGCAGTAACTGCATGGTTTTAAGAAGAGCAGGAAAGGGCCTCCCTGGTGGCACAACAGGTTAAGCGCAGCGCTGTGGAGCTGTTGGCAGCTGCAGTGCAAGTTCAATGCCCAGCCAGGGAGATTCCCACATGGCTCAGCAGACCTTTCCTGCTTCACCCACTGCTGCCCTCAGAAGTGTACTTCAGTCGATCTGCCTGTTCTGCTCCCCACTCTGTCTCTGGTGAACCCTCTCGCCGCCCCACACCTCTGGCCTGCACTCCAGCCTGTATGCATAAATAAATAAATCTTTTTTTTTAAGATTTATTTATTTATACATACAAGCTGGGGTACAGGCCAGAGGTGTGGGGCGGCGAAAGGGTTCACCACAGACAGAGTGGGGAGCAGAACAGGCAGATCAGAAATACACTGCTGAGGGGAGCAGCGGGCGAGGCAGGAGAGGTCTGCCGCACCATGTGGGAATCTCCCCGGCTGGGCATCGAGCTCGCGTCGCTTGCTGCCGACAGCTCCACAGCGCAGCGCTCAACCGCTGCGCCACCAGGGAGGCCCAATAAATAAAATCTTTAAAAAAAAAAAGATTAAAAAAAAAAAGAAGAGCAGGAAAGTACGGGGCCATGACTAGTGGGAAAACTACTGCTGTAGACAAAAGCCCGCCAAGGGCAGTGCCAGCAAGGGCGCAGGGGAGTGCAGTGCAGGGCAGCTCTTTGCTTGGCAGGCCTGGTGTGCACTGCGGGAAGGCTAGCATTACAGCGGCTGTCCGCTCATTGCTGGTGTGCACTGCGGGAAGGCTAGCATTACTGCGGCTGTCCGCTCATTGCTGGTGTTGCTCCCTTGTCTTTTTGATAACCAAAACCATCCCCACAAAATCCCAAATGCCCCAGGTTGAGAATCACTTAGCTGACACTAGACAGGCTGATCACACAACAGAACTGAACCACACTAGCACTGGGCCTTCCTCACTAACCCTTAGAACCTAAGATCAAAGTTCAGTGGCTTTAAAAGCTTTGATAAGGAGACAATAAAAGAAATATTCCTAGATAGCTCTCCCACTGATTGAGACTATTTATGTCATACTCAGTCCCCCTCCAGATATCTGTTTCCAATAGGGCAAATGCTAAGTACATATAGAATTCTAGGGCCAAATACAGTTGTACAGGATCTCTGAATTATTTTCAATTCAGAGACTTTCTTTTTGTATTCATTTATATATATTTTACATCATTGTTCATTTTGTACAATGTTTGCTTTCTTGTCCCAGCTGTAGTCCTCCCAGAATTTCCATCACCAGTTCACCCCTGCACCATCCCTTGTGCTCTTCCCGCCCTTGTTAGGGTCCCTCTCCCTCCCCCACAGACATGTTTACAGGCAATATATGTCTAAACCCTGACCCAAAGACTGGATTTATAAGCCTGGCACATTGCCTAGGATGCGGGGGTGGGGAAGGACTACAGTGAAAGTCCCACAAAGGAGGCTAAAAGGAAATCAGATAGCTCGGCTGCCACACCCCAAATAGCTTCAGCAGAGCACTGCCATCTCACGCAACCATGCTCAAGTTTGGGAGTTTGAAAACATAGCTGCTGATGTGCCCCAGTGAAAAAGTTCCTAGACACACTGACATAGTAGATCTGTCTGTGGTAGACTCGTACTTGCTGAGAGTAAGGGTCTGAGTTAAATGTCTCATCGCACAACAGATGCGGACTGATACTCAGTACTATCACAGAGTAGACCTCAACTTCTGCTTAATCTTTTTAATGTTTCTTAAATTCTCAGTATGCCTTTCTGTCTCATTTGATCATGACCTCAGCCTTTTCTGAGCCTCTCCTGTATGGCTATGTCAATGCGCTTTGACCTGCCAATAGCTTTGCCCTATTTTGACCCCAGTCTATTGGGTCATAATCCTCAATTAAGCCTTGCCCTGATGATTCTTCAGTTATATCCCCAGCCAATTTCAGTCTTCTCACTAAAAATACTGCTGGTCATCTGTCTGGTTTTGGTCCCTTCCTGTCTTCCCAAATCTCTTGCATAGACCTTTGAATTGTAGTGTCCTGCCTTCTAATTGTGTTTGATAACAGTGTAGCATGCTTTCCAGCCCCAACAGATACTGATCTGCTACTTCCAAAATCCTAAAATAGGTCAAGGTGTGTCATCAGACCCACCTAACATATGAAGGCATGACAAATGTCTTTATTTGGAAGGGAAGGGGTGCCAAAAATAATGTATAGCCTCACTGTTGTTTTTAATCAGGTATAAAACACTAATGACCTAAAAGAAAGAAAACTTGCAAAATGTTTAAGCAGAACCATATTCCAAAATCAGAGTACAAAAAAGACTATATAGAAATAGTAGCATCTATGATGAGACAGTAAGCTTTAAATATTTGGATTGTTGATTTTGGATGGCAAATAAGTTCATCTAATTATCTGTATCAGTCCTCTACTCTTAGATTAAGACTTAAACTGTTAAGACATATGAATTTCTAGCAGAAAACAAATAGACATTAAATAGTAATGAAATAGTAAACTGTTTAAAGAATATGTACTGTTTATCTTTCATTAAAATGTTAGTCATATTTAAAGAAAACGTAACAGGATCAAGTCAAATAATTTAGAGTTTAAAATGTACATACTATCCCCATATCTTGAATATACTTCTTACATGCTTTAAAAACACTTTAATTTTAAGAAAATGAGACTACTTATATTTAGTGTGAGTGACCAAAAGAGACTTAACATTTCACTAATACATTTTCTCTGGCATATAATTCAGTTAAATTAAGATTTCCAACACTGAGGCAATAGCTGAAAAGTCAATATACTATTTCCACACATTTCTCCCCAAGCCACTCCCACCTTACAGGTTGGGTGATTGGACCACTCACTTTATCTAAAGTCTCCTTTGCCTCTTAGATGCTCCAAATGATGTCAATTTAGCAAGTGTACAAGGTTAATTTAGCAAGACTACCAGTTTATGTGGAAGGATACAGATCATATCTTTTACTTTTTTGTATCTCCCAAAATGTCCACAAAAGATTAAAGTACTAGTTTACAATATAAAAACTATTGATGTCCTAATTGAAGTCAATACCCTCCTTTTTTTTCTTAAGCCCACAATATAAATGTAGCCATTCAGTCTCTTAAGTTGAGCCATACCTTATTACTGAGGTCCCTGCCGGTTGTTTTTTCCGCAGAATATGCTGGAAGTAATCTTCGACGGCTTGAGCAGTTAGACTTTTTTTCAAGTATGGGTAGTAAAGAGGGTGCCGTGCTATGATACCTATTGTATACAAAGCATTACATTCATCAGCACATATACTGAAGAGTGATCAAGATGACCAGCTAATTTAAAGCATCTTAGTCTGATTCTGTGAGGATACTGTGTCTCAGGGGGAGGGGAGTGGTGGGGGGACATGGACGAAGAGTGGCCATCAAAGTGAATCTCTTGGTTGTGAATATCACTGTCCCTGCTCTGGCAATGTCCAGAGTTTCTCTAATTCAGAGGGCTGGCAGATTATGTAAGTCTACCAAAAATCGCGTGAGACATACTTACACTAAAAATCATTCACTGATCATCCAAAATGCAAATTTAATGAGCTGTTTTGTATTTTAATTCGAATGATATCAAGGGGTATTTTGATATTTCATTCCTTTAATTTTTGAAACGACGCACAGGTCATGTAAATGCAACTCACAAAGAGGGGATAGAAGAGCAACACAAAATCAAATGAAGAATGTTAGGATATTAACCTCAAAACCACACATTTCAGAGGCCACTATTCTATTTCTGCCCACACTAATATTCTAGAGAATGTTAGGGCTAGATCTCTTTTTAGCAAAAAATAACAGATATAAGTACCTTCAAATTTTTTGAGAATGCAAACTCTTTTAGCATGAGGAATAAAAGGCTGGCTAATCCATTGCCTTTAGTCGCCTCAGCACAAAGAGCTCAGCTAAGACAGCAGGTAGTGTTGAAGCGGAAGGCCACAAGCTGGCTGTGGCCATCATCCAGATTGCCTGCTGGGTACAGGAAGTGTCAAAGGCACCATTGTTTGGATAATTCTGATTCAGGCGCCTTTCAGAAGAGCCTGTACACACACATGCCCTCTGTGCAGTTTGCAAACTTACTACATGACAGAGACTTCGGTATATTTTGATGTTTATATATTATTTTTTACACATAATGGTACTTATTAGAAGATAGTCTGATGGTTTTACAAATATCAATAAAGAGATGAGTGGATGGCATTCCGTGAAGTTAAAAATGAGAAAGAACCAGGAAAGTTCTAAGAGAAGGAAATGATCTAGCAATTTTGGGAGGGTAAAAGAAAGAAATGAGTTTTAAGAGGTGAAGAAATATTTTAAAAATATATTTAAATAAAGGAAACGTGAATAGCAAAAAATAGAGCGTGGTGATACTAGTGAAGAACTGTAGTATTTAGAGAACATTAGGGAAATAGAAGCTTAAAAAGCAAAAGGTCAATGCAGAGAATAACTGAATTCTAATACTGTGACATAGGAGGAGGTTCTCTGGTCCTGAATAAGTTTAAAATACTTGCTTTTTGCTAAAATGAATTATTATGTTGAGGACCACATGCTATCTGAAACACACATCTTTGTATATGTCAGTAACAAAACTAGCTTCATAGCACTGGAGAAATTAATATAACTTAACCAATACAGTGAGCAAAAAATTAATTGAATCCAATAAAAACTTATGAAATGACTGAAATCAAAGCTAGCCATGTGAAAAGTGGTTTTTATAAGGCAGACCGTACCTATATTTGCGGAGTTGCCTTTGTCCCCACTTCTGGTGTAGGCCAGATCTTCTAGGCGATATGTCAGGGAACCAGCGGGTAGATCTACCAGTGAGAGAAGATGGAGGAGTTACATGAACCCATCAAACATGGTCGTATGGAATGTGATGTTCTGATAGGGACTCACAGAGAGCTCGCTGGCTCTGAGATAGCCCAGGTAAAAGAAACTACAAGCCAGTAGGATGAGTTGGCCCAGTCCTGCTTCAACAGGGACTGCGTCACTTCCGCAGCCACAGTGGCCAGGAGCCACCTTGATCAATTAAAAAGCATCAGATCCCGACTAATGATTAACTCACAATCTCCTGGAGGGAGAAGGCCGAGAGCCCACCAGTGCAGATGGAATATAACTTATCTGCGTATGCCCCAGGGGGTAGCTCAGCCCAGAGCAAGCTATTGATATGATGTTGCTCTCCTTCTGTCTCCTGAGCTTACTACCCTCTAAACATCTCCTAACTCCCTCCTGAGAGGGAGTTTCCCAAACTGGCTCCCTCCTGCCTGAGTCTCTCTAACAACCTGGTTCAACCACACCTAGATCCCTAGAGAGCAAAAGAACCAATCTTTGGGGTTGACAGCCTGTAACAACTGGTCAAGATTAAATGATTCCTTTCTGGAGGAATCTTTTCTCAGCCCTCTAGTTTGGCTATGTTTCTCTAGGCTTCTAAGAACACACCATATATGAGACATGGTAAGATGAGAAGTAACTTTTGAATCATAAAAGGAATTATAGAAGCTGAGGTGGGAAGGTTGTCACCAACTTTTGGAAGACTCTAGAAGAAATTAGTGAAGGTACTGAAGAAAGTGTGACTAAAAGGATGAAGATGTCCAAGAAAATAATCCAGCTATAAAGCAAACCTTCACGTTAAAGGAATTCTCAGATATATTTCACAACCTTGGAAGTGCAAAGGAAAAAATGCTGGAAGTTGATCCAAATGCAGACAGAAGTCTGACCAGATTGTGTAGATGTGTGGATTTATTTTAGCTTCCTGAAGCCAGTCTCTAAAAAACTGAGAGCTCCTCAAAGTCCTCCCTCTCTTTATGATTCAAATATTCCATTCATGACTATTTTCTGTAACAATGACCACCCATTGTGTATCCTTCCTACCTGCCCTAGGGTGTTACATCTCCCCTCAGCTAGGATAAAACCCTTTCTCTGAAAACTTATCCTTCCAAACCCAACCTAAAACTAGCCTTCCACTTGTGCAGGCCTAGCCTTGATTTATGCAACCATCTTTATATTCACTTTAATGCCGCCATCAAGAAAAAGAGAGACTGAGTGGAATTGCACTCATCTCCATGAATCTCGATCTATTTGTTCCTTCCCGAGTGAACCTCACCCTCTCCAGTATACCACACCCAGGTCTTACCCTGACCTCAGAAAAACCACATTGGTGTTTCCTGTGATTTTGATACACTAAAAATCAGTAATGAAAATTTTATGAAAATAATATGTAATGAAGAATGGCGAGAATAACTGTTTTGGTAGAAAGTACCAGGTGGAGAAAATGAACATACCTTTTAGGTCATCATCTATCTTGGGTAAAACTGGTGAGGCCAATGTATCCATTGTGAAGGTGAGATCTTCATGAAAGGTTTCAACATGTTGTCCATTCATATAGATATCAATCTGAAAAAAGTATATTTTAAAGCCAGGAAATACGGGAAAACAGGTTTTATGGATAAGATGTCTCCTATAATTTAGTTTAATTGGAGTATAATAGGTCAGTCTCTAATCCCACCTTCAAAGTTCTGTTTTTGAAGTGTTCATGGAACTAAGTGGGCAAACTGCCTTGTTATTCTTAGTGCAGACAGATATAAAAGAGCATAAGTTGCTTCTAAGGTCTCTTCGGCTTGGGGGGAAGCATTCCTTTCTCAGGAGTTTCCAACTCTGCTTCTTGACAGTGAGGCCAGTGAAATGGAGCTGGTAAGCTGAGCTGAAGAAGCACTAACCAGTATGGCCGTAAGGCTGACACTGCAATCAAAGACTCTTTGTTTTTTGTAGATTGATGACTGACAGCTGCCTCATCAGTACAGACTCCCTGGAAAAGCATTTCCAGCTTCCTCACCCTGTGCCCTGAGAATCTAGTCGGGTCTGAGGCACACCTTCTCTCAAGTGCCAGAGCCTCACAATAGAGCTTTCTGTGTCATAGCAATGCCAGCCTCATCTTTTTATCAGGGTGTGGTGAATTTGGCTCACATAAGGTGCAGTCAACTCATATTGTGACGTGTGATCGAGAATAGCATGTGTTTTGAATTGATTTCTACACCTGCAGTAGTTTTTATGCACATAGGGGAGGAAGCCTTGCTTCTCTCCCCCACATCCTAATGCCCAGCGCAATCAGTGTCTGCAACATGCAAGCTGAAATAACTGCTGTACTAAATTGTATAAACATTTGATTTGTTGTTTTCTAGGGCTGCCCTTGCCACCATTGCTCTTGATCCCCTTTATGACTAAACCAAGTGCTGTGAGAGCTGGGTCAGCTCACATGGAGCAGGGGGGCAATTAGATCTCCAAGCTGTCCCATCTAAACAAAGGGCATCCTTACTCCTCTCCAATCCTGTCCAGCCTGCTTAAAACTGCTGCTTGGTTTTTCTTGCTTAAGGCGGCTAAGGCAAAGACAGTGATTGAAATTTGCCACTGTTGTTTTAATATACAGAAGGATCACAGCTTGTCCATACTTCTTGCAATTGCAAGTTCTAAGCAAAGATGAGATCCCTGATGATAACAGATTTTATTATTTTGCCAGGTGCTCTGGCAGAAATGGATATAGTTGTACTGAACTCTATTACCAGGTACTTACCTACAGGTTCTCATTTAGATTCAAATATTAAGAACTATATTGAAATGGAGGCATATGAATATTTTCTCTGATAAACTGTCTTGCAAACATTTCCAGAAGGAGAACTTCACCAGCTGTAAATTATTTTATCATCTATTTCCCTGTTTTAATGAATTCATAGTGACATATAATGAACAGATTAGTAGTCTTGTCTTTTAATAAGGGGTGAAGACGAGACTTCTTAAAAATCAATTGATGGGAGTAAGTTGTAAATCAGCTTTATATGAATGTCATAAATTGGTAGCCCTGGAATTTTTTTTTTTTTAAAAGATCTATCCATTTACACATACAAGCTGGGGCACAGGCCAGAGGCGTGGGGCAGCGAGAGGATCCACCAGAGACAGAGTGGGGAGCAGAACAGGCAGACCAGAAACACACTGCTGAGGGGAGCAGCGGGCGAGGCAGGAGAGGTCTGCCGCACCATGTGGGACTCTCCCGGGCTGGGTGTCAAACCCGCATCGCTGCTGCCCACAGCTCCACAGCGCAGCGCCAAACCGCTGCGCCACCAGGGAGGCCCGGAATTTTTTATTTGTTAAAAATTTTGATTATTATTCCATTATTGCTACTGAAAGATCAACTATTGGTTTAGAGTAACTATATACAAGTTCAAATAACTATATACAAAATCTGCAGATGATGGTGGTGCAGCAGGTTAAGCGCAGCCTCTCTGGTAGCCTCAATTCTATATTAAGATTTCTAGAGTTTCTTAGTGGTTTTGTTTTGTCTGATCCTTTATTTTGTTTATATTCTGTTCCATTGGTTTATCTATTTTTTAGAAAATTCTATACTGTCTTGATTACTATAGCTTTATAGTAAATTTTGAGGTTGGATGTCAGTTGTCCAATTCTATTGTTCTCCTTCAATATTGTGTTAGTTTTTTTGGGTCTTTGATCTTTCCATATAAACTTCAGATTCAATTTTTTGATAGCTACAAAATAACCTGCTTAGATTTTTTTTTAAAGATTTATTTTTTTATTTATACATACAAGTTGGGGTACAGGCCAGAGGCGTGGGGCAGCGAGAGGGTTCACCAGAGACAGAGCAGGGAGCAGAACGGGAAGATCAGAAATACACTCCTGAGGGGAGCAGCGCGCGAGGCAGGAGAGGTCTGCCGCGCCATGTGGGATTCTCCCCGGCTGGGCGTCGAACTCGCGTCGCCGCTGCCAACAGCTCCACAGCGCAGCGCTTAACCGCTGCGCCACCGGGGAGGCCCAACCTGCTTAGATTTTTATTGGGCTTGCTCGACTCCATCAATCGAGTGGGGGGAAAACTTGATATCCTGACAATGGTGTATCTGTTCATGAAATGGAATCTCCATTTATTTAGTTCTGTGATTTCATCAATCAGAGTTTTGTAGTTTTTCTCACACAGATGTTTTATATCATTTGTGAGATTTATACCTAATGATTTATTTTTTAACATGCTAATGTGAATGGTGTTATTTTTATTTCAAATCCTACTTGTTGATTTCTACTATAGTCATGTGTCATTTGATGGGAAATGTTCTGAGAAATGTGTTGTTAGATGATTTCCTCATTGTGCAAATGTCATAAAGTATAATTACATAAACCTATATGGCATAGTATAATATATTATACCTAAGCTATATGGTATAGTCTGTTGGGACCATAGTTGTATATATGGTCTGTCACTGACCAAAACACAGTCAAGAATTCACAGTTAGAATGTGGATAAGTTCTTTGACAGATGCAAATTAATTCCTTTATGAAACTGAGTATTCACAGTTAATAATTAATGTAACCATTTATTTTAAAAGTATGCCACACCCTCTTCTAGGAAAGCCTGGGGCAGTTTGCATATTAACTCATAGTTCAAAGGCATGTTATTATATTTATTTATTTATTATTTTTTAATTTATACATACAAGCTGGGGTACAGGCCAGAGGCGTGGGGCGGTGAGAGGGTTCACCAGAGACAGAGTGGGGAGCAGAACAGGCAGATCAGAAATACACTGCTGAGGGGAGCAGCGGGCGAGGCAGGAGAGGTCTGCTGCACCATGTGGGAATCTCCCCGGCTGGGCATCTAACTCGCATCGCCGCTGCCGACAGCTCCATGGCGCAGCGCCTAACCGCTGCGCCACCGGGGAGGCCCAGTTATTATATTTAAGTACTAAATAAAATAAACTAGAAAACAGAAAGGAGTTGACACTAGCAAGGACCAGTCATGTTCTGCTACTTCTGAATGCCCCACCAGACACTACCTCCTCGCTACACACTGGTACAGAAGCTTTTTGTTCCTGAGCTTCCCATTTTCCTTCAGGGCTGACTGGGCCTGTCCCACAGAATCAGCACAGGACAGTGATGTGGGTAAGAGCGCATCCTTTGGCACCTACCTGCCTGGACTGCAATCACAGCTATGTACCATGAGCAAGGTATACATGTTTCTGAGCTTCAATTTTCTCACTGGTAAAGTTGGGGATAATAATAGTACCTACCTCACAGGTGAGAATTAAATGAGTTTAGTAAATGTAAAGCACTTAGAACAGAAATTACCACACATAGTTACCTACCTATCAGCACTTGCTCATTCAATATTTCTGAAATTATCAGTAAAAATTCTTCATTTGAAATAATGTGTGCCTCTCCAATTTATTATTCTCTATCCCATGTTCTCATCACTCCTTGATGTGTGTCAGAGGTTTGAATATGGCGTCTGATTTTTCTCTCCCCTGCAGTCTGCCATAAGCCTGCTCTCTACAATATTCTAGTTTAATCCACAACCCAGTACCTTAGCTTCCTTTTGACCTTCAACACCACACAGATCTGAACCACTCATCCCTTCTCCTTTATTATTACCTAGAGTTACTTTACCTGTACAATCTTAAACCACATTCAATTCCACAAGCTCATTGCTCCAATTATACCTGCTTATCTACCAGACTGTGACTGAGGCCCTATCCCTTCACTCCATGCATTACTGACTTTCCTCTGGTTTGCCTCCTTTTCCATTTTGCTTTGGTTAAGCACTTCAGTGCTTAAAGACACTATTTAAATAACAGTGTCTTCAGTTCTGTAAACAATATCTTCAATTTCTCATTACTCTTGCTCCATTTTCCTGCTGCAATACTTACCCAAATATGGATCACTCCAACCTTTGTGCCTCAAAGCACACTAAGTAAGCCACTCAACCCAGCACTGGAGCTGTAACTATCTCTAGCCTCAGCTGAGCCCTCAGCACAGTCTGGCAGCCTCCTCCATGCCTCTTGCTTACTCTGTATTTCTGTACAAACCTACACCACTGTCCAGACATCTCTCATATCCAATCACTAAGTTCTATCTAAACCACTGCCTAAATAGTTCTTGAATCTATAAGACCCTCTTGATTTGATTTGATTTCATTTCTGCTTCTTATCATCTGTTCCCTCCTCTCCTCTGCTGTCAAAGGGATCTTCCTAAAGTCCACGTATCACCATGTTTTGTACATACTTATATTCGGCAGTATCTCCCTACTGCTTTCAGATAATGGTCTTTCACACCATAGTTTTGGCCACAACACTCTGTGACCAGACCCCATTCACCTCTGTAGACTCCTTGCCCAAATCTTCCAACCTGTACCATATACCCTCAACTACTTGTGCCTCCTTGACTGTACAGCTCCTCTACCACCTTGCAGGGAGTGCCTTTTCTTTCTTTTTCTACCCAGACAACCCCTACTGGTCTTTTAGGGTTAGATTCATGTGTCACTTCTGGTCAGCTCTAGTGCAGAGACTTTCCAGACCGTTCCTTTCTGACTGTTCCTTCTTGACTCTTCCTCTTCCCTAAAGAGGCTACCCACAGCATCATAGTATTTCCCTACAACCTCACTGGCCAAAGCAGGTCACATTCCAAACCACTACACTGGTCACAGCAGGGGACTGGGGTATTTTTTAGGCTTAGACAAATCAGGATTCAACTGAAGCACCTGTGGGAAGAGGACACTAACACAAAATTGGAGCTCTAATTAAGGGCAAGGAGCTCTAATTAATGGCTGTTGGATGGGCAACCAGCAGTCTTAGCTAAAGGAATGTCGTCTTTGAACAAATGTCAGATTTACAGTCAGACACACAGTAGTTTGATTTCCATCTCTGCCATTTTCTAATTGTGTCCTTGGGAAACTCCTCTTCTATAAAATGGGAATCCCAAAACACAACATTTAGTATTATCATGAAGACTAAACAGCGTAACATAATGTTGCTAAATAGACCTCCACGATTACCAAGTATAATCTTGTCACCCTAACAAAAAAATCCAAAAGCAGTAATAGGCAATATGCCCATGTGCATAGTTAACAACTTGGTAAGAGTGAAGACAGATGCAATTCATGGGGAGAGTTTCCCAGCACTTAATAGGAACAATCAAGTAACTGGGGTGACCCATTCCCCACCCACACCAATCCACAGTTTTTCTCTTTTTAATCAAGTAAACAATATAAAGAAGCTCGTTAAGACTAAACCTCCAAAAAACACCCAAGTCACACTAGCTTGAATGTACGACTAAGATACCATTGTAGTAGATTAAGGAGACTCTCTTACCTTAACCTTCTTTTTTGGATATAAGAAGAAAAATGGTTTTAGAACAGGAGATCTAGAGTTAAAACGCAAAAGAAGGGATGATAAGCACTCATTTTATAGACCTCAGGCCCAGAAAAGAGGGAGGTAGGGTTTCCACAGAATCTATTCATTTGTCCCACCTGATCCACCTTTACCTAGTATTGATCATATACACTGATCTATTTCTTGTTTGCATTCCTTTTGATCTGATGAAGACTTCTCCATCAAAAGTTACTTGTATATCCATGAAAAGCAAGCATTTGAAGATTGTATTTTGTCTTATTCAGAACCTTACCAAAAGTTGCTCACATCACCAAAGTAACACCACTTGGGGGTCTGAGTTCCACACATCACACACCTGTAGGAGTCTGCATTTGTAGATGATCTCATTTTGTCTTCCACTGCACTTAGTACATTTGGAGCCATTCACATATTGACATTACGTACTATTTCATTAAATATATTTTTCATCTACTTCTACTTTGTTACACAAAGTACAATTATATTTGAGTGGACTTAAGTTATTTATGAATTTCATTTCAAGATAGCAAATGCGATGATACAAAATATATTTGTCATAAGAAGTCTATACGGGTCTGACAGTATTGAACATCACTGCCCTGGATAAATTCTCATATGTACCCAAAAGGGATAAAGAAGCTTAGTATAGAACTGGCTCTCCCAATACATAGTTACTGACCACATTAATTAAAATTTGACAAAATTTAAAATTAAGCCCTCCTGCATACTAGACATATTCCAACTAACCGATGGCTGCAGCATTGTGGAATGCAGAGAGCAGGCACTTTCAGAGCACAGAAAGTTCTGTTGGATAGCATAGGTCTAGAATATTAGGACAGAAATATTCCTAATACCAAAAACCTGGAAACAACCCATGTGTCCATTAACAGGGGAATGAGTAAGTAAATGGAATACTACACAGCAGTGAAAACGAATGGTTACATGTAGCAACATAGATAAATCTTACAAAGAACACTGGGAAAAAGAGCTGAATTTTGACACACATATTAAAGTATGTGAGTTTTATGAAAGGATTCACATGCACAGAAAGTAATTTTTAAAATGCTAGGGAATGATAAATACCAAGTTTAGGATAGCAATTAGCCTCTGGCAGGGAAGAAGAAAGTAAAACTGGAGAGCAGTAAAATGGGGGCTTATCTGCATGGGTAAAGTTTTATTTCTTCAGGTATTAAGTGGACATAAAAGAATTTATTATTCTTTATATAGGTTTTTAATATAAAGTATGTGTTATTTTAATGTATGCTCTGTTGATATTAACTACTGCAAAGTGAAATTTTTTATTTCATGTACTTTTAAGAGCATGGAGCCATGTTTCGCTCACATTTTATCCCGAGTGCTGAGCAGTATTTGGCACAGTGTAGACAATTGGTATTTGTTTAACAGTAAGCCAAACATACACAACAAAAGTTCATGTTGTTGGGGGGAAAAAGAACTCTGCGACAAACTCCACAGATAAGTTTATGGACCCCACCTCAGATCAAAGAGATCCAAGACACTAAGGGCTACTAATCCCTTAACGCCATCATCATCGAAGAGAGGATTACTGGGAACGGAGGGGTGGAGTTAAGCAGCCAGGTTTGGTATATAACCAGACTTCGGACCTTGGGGTGCTCTTGACTTCTCACCGGGCTACCGCGTGCCATTGGGGGTTTCCATTCTTCAGATCTGGTAGGACGTATTTGCAGATTTCTCTCTCTCTCTCTCTCTCCTCTCTTGTCCCTAAGTTATTCAGTTTTTATTTCCCTTCCTTTTGTAAATAAACCTTTTATTGACCTTTTTGTGAGTGCCTGCAATTGATCTTAATATAAGTCCTTTTTAAGCGCACGGGTGAGAACCCACAGTCAGGCACCCCATTGTATATCGGGGTTGCTCTGTAACAATGTGATATTACTGTCTTGATATTACTCGTAGGCAGAAGTAGAATGCTTCCATCATGTCACATTAGGGTACCCAGTGACACAGACATTTTTAAATCATGCATTCATTTCACAAATATCTATGAAGGCTTAAGCTCCTTCGGTGTTAAGGGTACAACAGTGAACATAAACAAAATGTTTGCCCTCAAAGTGCTTACTTACATTTAAGAGAATGGGGGGCATATGGGTGAAAGGGGATCAGGCTTTGAAGAGTACATATATAATAAAGAATACAAATAAGTAAAATAGCATAGTAGGTCAGACAGGGATAAGCATCTTAAAAAAAATAAAGCTGGGAAGGACAACAGGAATGTTAGGAGATTAAGCAGGATGGTCAGGTGGTTCTTCCTGAGAAGTGACCTTTGAGCCAAGACCTGATGTGACAGGAGCCTTGAGCATGTGAATGAGGGAGGAGAATGGGCAAAGCCCCTGAGGAACCCACAAAGAAGAGGGCTGGGTGTGGGAGTGAGTGCCTAGGACAGGGCCGGGAGAGAGCAAACACTGGGCAGAGGCCTACTAGGCCATTTTAAGGACTTTGGTTTTTTTGTTAGGTGAATTTAAGGATTTGGAACAAAGGAGTGACATCATCTGACTTAAAGGCTCACTCTCAATTATATGGCGAAGGAAGGAACAGCAATGGTGGTGGTGAACTAAATGTAAGTCTGTAGAGATGTTGACTTATGATGCACACTGAAAATGTATATATATAATGTTATAATACAATGTGACTTCATTAAGAGTTATTTTTAAAAGTAGAAAATAAAGGCTCATTCTCTTTTGAGAAAAGATGATACTGGGAAACAGAAATTAGGGAGGTGATGATTCAGGCCAGAGATGATGGTGGCAGGGACGAGGGAGGTGACAGTTGAGGTCATAAGAAGTGGTCAGATTTTGACATACTTTTGAAGATGAAGTTACAGGGTGACTGCTGATGATCGGATTAGGATGCATGAGAAAAAGGGAGCAGTTGCCATTTACAGACCACAGAGGAAGCTGGTTGGAGGGGGGTACTGTGGGGTTCAGTTTGGAACATACTAAGCCTGAGATGTTTACTAGGAATACAAACAGAATTGTTAAATGGACAGTTTATCTCAGTCTTAGGGTCAAAAGAGACAGAGAAGCGAAGGAAATAAATTTGAGAGCCATTAAGATAGAGGCGGTATTGAAAGGTGAAAGTCAGGATGAGATTATTGTTAGGGTCTGGCAAGAGGCACTGGGCCGGACAAGACCACGTCAAGGGCACCTCACCCACACAATCAAGGAAGCAGCAGATGGTTTTTAACCCTAAAGGGACCCACCCTGCTTCTCCTAGAAACATACCCTGACTGTCTTGACCATTAAAGGTCACAGACCCTTATCCCAAAATCCCTTGCTGGCTGCAGCCTATCCCTCCCCCTACTACCTGGGATATAAAAACCGCAGGTGCTTTTCTCCGGGCGTGGCCTCTCTTTCCACCCTCCTCTCAGGGTCCTGCCCAGCAACTGGCCCCCAGTAAAGCTTTTCTTTTCCAGTCTGCCTACATGGCTTTCTGCCGACCCTTCAATCACCCGGGTGTAAAGAGGAGAGGTCCAAGGGCCACTGTGCTTAGAAGTCGAGAAAGAAGAGGAAAATCGACTGATAAAGAGGAGCCTAAGACGATGAGGCGGGAGAGAGTCCTAAGTAATCTCTTGGGAGCCAAGTTAAGAACACGTTTAAAGGAGAGGAAGAGTGACCAGTGGTGTCAAACTGTTCAGGAGACAAGTAAGGCGATCACGTGCAAATAAAGTTGACATGAGACCTGGAGAAGGGCAGCCCTGCATGGGAGGGGGTGGGGAGAGCCCTGATTAGAGGGTCCAGGAGAAGGTGGAGGGGAAAAAAGACACAACAGAAACTATTTTGAGGTTCTTTTTCATCTATCTGTCTTTGGACAGAAAGAGGATGCACGCATTCCTGATTAAACTGACACAAATACATCCTAGAATCCAGGAATCTGAACCCATCATCTCTTATCTCAGAAGAATAGAACACAAGCAGCTAGAAAGTTCCCCTGAAGTACAAGAATTTGCCTGCTTTGTATAAATAGAACTGTCTGTAGAAAGACCGGAGCAGAGATCCTGAGACAAGGCACAGCCTAAATGAGCTGGCCACTGGCCTCTGTTTAGGTGAAGACCAGTTAAGTCCCCTTCTTTGCTTAATACATCAAGTGTCTCCCTTGTAGATTAGTGGTTGGAAAAATAGATTAGCGCAGTTGCAGTCTTTTTTGCTATTCCCTGGAAAAGCCATTATCTCATGAGAACTTTAGCCCCAGGGATCGATGTGCAGATCCTAGGTCCTATTTTGCCAAGATCAGCACCGATGAGTCTCAGATAAGGCAACTCACCTCCAGGAACCACCCACCGGGTTCAATGAACAAGACATGGCAGGACAGGTTTCTGATCCCCAGAACTGCCCTCCTCTCACCCTTCTCCAGGAAACCCTGGTGAGGGAGACAGTATAGAAAAGACTAACTTTGGCACATGGTTGGGAAACTTACACTTTTGGACGACCTCCAACTGTCGCTGTCAGACCCGGGGCTAAAGAAAAAGAAAAAGTTAAAACAATTTCCTTCTCCTAAGAGTTTGCTAAATTACTGTAATATAACCCCAGCGTAGTCCATTAAAACAAGGGATTAATTTTTTAATATAGGGTACTACTCCTCTTTAGAAAATACAGTTTGCAACAGTATGCAGTGGTCATAAGCAGGAGTCAGTAAATGGAGAAATTACATAACAATGAAAAATTTTTATGGAACAGAGTCCAGTCATTACTCAACTTAGAAAGCTGAAAGAGATAAGAAAACAAACGTCATCATAAATCAAATTGTATTTATTTGCTACATTCTTCTCATTTAAATATTTAATTTGTAGAATTCACTATTTTTAACAATGAACAGAATCCTTAAAATTAACTTCAAGAAATCCTCGTTGGTTGTGGTTTTTTTGATGGGGACATCTTCCCTTTGCTCCACAAATCAAAATGCGACAAAAATTTTTAGTCTTCTCCTTAAACAGGGCCTTTGAACTTGGCGAGTAAAACAATTGAACAAACTCTTCTCTCTGCCCATATGCACCCTCTAGTGGATTTATAATTTCATCAGAACAAGAATGAGAAAAGATCTGTGTGATCTAATAACTCAAATTATAGACTCTGTATAAAAAAATAAAGCCTTAAAATACAGCAAAGAGTATTTTAAGAATACAGGGTTTGGCACATTAGAATATCCTACCTGTATATTAAGTACATTTTCAAATGTTACCTGGATACCTGGTATTTGATACATTTGTAAAAGAAATTATGCCATGGAGAATGATCACAAAGTCAAGTTTTTCTGAAGAAAGTTAAACTTATTCATA
Organism: Scalopus aquaticus; assembly: GCA_004024925.1. Classification (NCBI taxonomy): domain Eukaryota; kingdom Metazoa; phylum Chordata; class Mammalia; order Eulipotyphla; family Talpidae; genus Scalopus; species Scalopus aquaticus. The sequence continues at coordinate 25,250 of PVIJ01012521.1, forward strand.
CATTATACAAAAAACATCTTTTATATGAGCATGCAACATTTAGTTGTATTTCATATTATTCAAATAATCAGCATTCAATAGTTACGTGACTTTCACTATATACTAAATACTCGCTGTATCCTAATAATATAAATTACAGGGCCTCAGAAGTCAGTTTACAGATGAGAGAACTGAAGCCCAGAGAAGTGTTTCCTGAAGACCACCAGAACTCAGATCTCTTTTTTTGTTTGCTTTTCATTGATATATAATAGACACGCAATATGGTATTAGTTTCAGGTGCACAAGATAATGACTGGATTTATGTACATCTTCCAAAATGATCACCACAAATCAGTCTATTTAACATCTTTCACCACAGAGTCACAATTTTTTTTTTCTTGGGATGAGAACATTTTTATCTACTCTCTTAGCAACTTTCAAATATGCCACAGTATGATTAAGTCCAGTCACCATGCTGTGCATTACATTCCCATGACTTATTTTAGAGTTGCAAGTTTGCACCTTTTGACCTCCTTCACCCAGTTTGCCCATCCCCGACCCTAGCCCCACTACCTTCCTGCACAGCACCATCACCTCCCCCAGCTTCCAGAACACCAATGTGTTCTCTGATTCTCTGAGTTCCACCATTGTTTTTTTTTAATTCCACACATAAGTGGAATCATATGGTATTTGTCCTTCTATTTTTGACTTACTTCATTTAGCATAATATCCTCAAGATCCATCTGTTTTTTTTTTAGCTGAGCAATATTGTATATGTGCACAGAGATATATAGAGCTCACATTTTCTTTATCCATTCATCTATCTATGGTTTGTTTCTATATTTTGTCTATTGTGAATAATGCTGCAAGGAACACAGAGATGAACAGAGCTATTCAAGTAGTTAGTGTTTTCATTTCCTCTGGAAACCAAAAACTATTTCAGAAATGGGATTATTGGATCATATGATGGTTCTAGTTTCACTTTTCTGAGTAATCCTCATACTATTTTCCATAGTGGTTGCACCAATCTACAATCCTAACAACAATTCACAAGTTTCCTTGTCTCCACAGCTTCACCAACACTTGTTTCTTGTCTTTTTGGTAACAGCCATTCTAACATACTAAAATAACTCAGATTTCTTGAATCTCACAAGATGCTTCTTTCACACTCCCCACCCAATAAAGTAAAATGTAGTACAAAGAGACACTACCTAAAATCCAGGCTAATAAAAATATAATTTGATTCATAATGAGAGAAACTAACAAGGAGACCTAATTTGGACTGGAGAAATTTCTTTGTGAAGTTACTGATAAAAGAAGGGGAAAAGAAAGGAAATAAGCATTTCAGGCATTAGAAAGTAGATGCACAAAGGTCTATGTACTTTCTCATGCCTGAGGTGAAGTGTGAAACTTGACTTAAGCACTTTCATATACGGAAGTAAGGCTAAGAATGGAGTAGGAAGCCAACTTCTCACTTGCTTTTGTTGTATTGTTTTAATTCTGGACTTTGTGCACCCGTTATCTTTTTTAATTAAAAAGTAAACCTAGATATAAAAATACTCATCTCAACTTATGCCAGCTAAGCCAGCTCCTTCTTCTTTCAGTCACCTGCCTGCTGGAGACGGGCACAGCCTTTCTCTGACCCTCAAATCTGTCTTCACACCCCAATTATATGGCTCCTGTCAGACTCTACTTTTCTGAACTAATTCTCCACTAATTGATTCTAATGCCTTTTTAGAAATGCTATGGGCCTCATGGGAAAGCTTCTGCCTGAACTCTGTGCTGATAATCTTAATTTATTCTGTCTAATAACAAACTACATCATTCTGACTTTTGTTTATCAATCTCACTTCCTATTCTTCCATTTCTGTCAACCCAAATATTTCTTGCCCAGGAAAAACTGCACAGAAGATTCCAAGTAGATTATTTAATATTTACAATAAACAGTAGCTTGAATGAGAATTTAAAAAATAAAATCAGCACAATTTTAAGGCATAGAGGCTTGATTTGTTCTTTATACTACGTGATTCAAGAGTACAGAATTGATCACTTCGGCCCCCGAAAGTACTCCTTGCTTTCCTGTATTCTGTTGTAGAAAAGGAAACGCAAAAATTAATTTTGGTGGTACATTTTCTACATACTCTACCTACTACCAATTTTTTGTTAAAATTAACTTGGAAGTGTCCTATTATCGAACGACAGGAATCTAAACCCTAGGTTTGTGCTCACAGTGATAATTTACATTCACAGTAAGCTTCAGTCTAGAGTCTGTTGAGTTCAACTCTGTGTTTTAATTATTCCATTTTCTCTACATTGAGAAGATAAAAAACTTGGGGGGTGAGATTGCCTTGGACCAAAAGGGGAGAATATAACAAACTGTTAAACCAAGGACCTTTCTTATAGTGTTTTCCAAAACACTTTGAGATCAGTCATAATATTTATATTTACTCAAGCACTTTGAAATCTCAAGCTGTTTTAACCAGCTGTCATTTTGGTGTCAAACGCCGGTCATTTTAATGTGAAACAAAGGTCAACTAAGGGTTTCTCTTATTCTTTTCCTATTAGGGAAATGTGTATATTTATTGAGCTCTGCTTAAACTTCCAACAGTAAGTCCCTGTTGCATACTTCTGTTTTCTAGGTCACATGGAATCATATGATTATTTATAAATAAAATGCATAGAAATAAAAAAAGAAAAAATAGACAAAGTGTTATGTACAATAAAAAAATACATAAAAACCAGTATGGTCCATATAAGCTTAGCACTGATTATCAAAAAACATTTATATCTAATATTGATATCCATTAGGTACACAATGCTAATTTGATTTTTTTTCTTTATCTAAAATAAAATGGTATAGTCAGTTTTTCATTATTTATTCTAGAAACTACATTGTGAAGTTCACTGTAAAGTCCATTCCAAAGTCTGCTATATTGTGACTCTTTTCTAAAATTTATTCTCTTAGTTTATTGTGTAACCCCCAAATAATATTGGGGAGGCAATATTTCTTCTAGATCATTTCTAAATTTTGCTCTCACCTTAAATCTTTGCTAAATTGCATCAGGATAATGGATTGTATGGAATTACTTTATTATAAGAGTTAGCTACCGTATAAAGGAGTAAGGACTTAGAATCATGCTGCAAAGAGGTCTACTGCGTGCGTGTCCCTCCCCTTCACTATGTCAGCCCTTCTCTCCCCACTAGTTACTTCACATCATCAGTGTTTAACGTGCTCAAATCTCTCCCACATTAAGCACGAAGTTAAACTACCTTTCAACCCCCATCTTCCTGTAGCCACCGCCTTATCTCTATCCTCCCTTTCACTAATATTCTTAAAAGAACTGTCTGCAATCACTATCTCCAATTCCTGAGTTTTCTCCTCACCTCTCCACTCTCTGGCTCTGGGTTCAGCCCCCAGGCCACTTAACTAAAAGTGTCACTGCAAAACTCACTAGCAACATCCTTATTGCAAAATCCAGTGGGGATTTTTTGGTGTGTATCTTACTTGACCTCTTTGCAGCATTCAATACTACGACCATCGTGGGATCAAAGGACCAATCCTTTTCAAATATTTTCTTTCCTAGAATTTTTTTGGCTAGTCAAGTTTACGGAAGCATTATTAACACACATAGTCACTATTTCAATAGTGAATACATTAAAATATTAGGTTATTCAGTAAGTCTCCTTGCGAGAAGTGGCAATTTTTCTGTTTTTTTGTTTTTGTTTTTGTTTTTTTTTAATTGAGGTAACATTGGTTTACACACTGGTTGTGTTTCAGAGGTACAGGATCTCCTTCAGCCTCTGTGACCACACTGCACCCTTCATCAGAGACCCTCAGGCCACCTGGCAGAGTCCACTGTGCTCCCTCACCACTTTGTTCTCTCCTCATTCCCATTCCTTACATTTGTAAATGATTCTGTCCTAGTTTTTCTCCCCTCCTCTGGCAGATCCTTCTCAGACTCCTTCGAAGGATCCTCTCCTACAAATCCTTTGCTTACTTGTATGAAACTAGTGTCTACATCTGTATAACTCCTCAGCCTCATACTAGACATCTGGAAATGTCCCACAGGCTCCCCCAAAACCTGCTTCTTCTCCCATGTTCTTTTTCTCCATAAGTGGCACCCAAACCAGGTTCCAGAAAGACCTTGGATGCTTCTCTCTCCCTTGTTTTTCAAACCCAGTGAATCAAGACATCCTGTAATTCAGTCTACAGATCTGTGACCTGACCATTTCTCTTGGTCTTGCTAATTTTATCCTACGTCAGACCTCAAGTAGCCCCATCCCTATGCTGCTGCTAGAGGAAAGTTTTTTACTTTCTTCAAAAGCTCTTTCTCCTCTGGCTTTCAAACATTGCTATTTCCTATGACTAGAATTCTTTTCACAAGGCTAAATATTTGCTACTAATCATCTTCCCATTCTCAGTTTTATTTATCACCACCCTGGCCCACTTCGGTTGGCTTGGGTGCCCTCACTGTGTGTTTCCATAACATCCTATAACCCCACTATCATTGGTTTTGTGCCCTTCCCCACAAAGATACATTTCATCATAACCTGTCTTTCAGATAGATTTCTTAGATTATAAGACCTTGATTTAAATTTTATTTGCACCAAGACAATTCTCTTTGAGGCACTGAGATTCATCAAACATTGTGGGTTGAATCCTTAGGATATGAAAGGTTTTCATTTAGCTTTAAGAGGCACTTACCTCACAATGAAAAGGGACATAAACACTGGGATAAATTACCAAGAAAATGATTTTGGTAATCATTTAAAATTATTATATTCCACTTACGGAGTAGATACAAACTTTTAAGAGCAGAGAGTGATCCTCTATCACCCCTGAGATACATGTTGGTTATTTCCTATTGCAACAAAAATTTCCAAAAGGAGTAACTAAAAAGAATATGTAAAAGCCATGAACTATATGATTGTCCATGAGGAAAAGAGTACAAAATGTAATCAAGAGTTTTGACATGACATGTAAAAATGAAAATCTAATTAATCATCAGATAAGCAGAAGTGAATAAGATTATAATAATTAAAAAAATAAGACCATTATGTAACAGTATTACAAGTAGTTCAGAAATAAGAATGAATTATTGAAAGATCCAGATTACTGCCAAGATTTACTGTAATTAGTTTTCTCTACTTAATATGCATGTGCTTCATATTGTGAAACCAACAAATTTAACTGTACGATGAACCAAAAGCCAACACATTGACTAGCCAACAAATTTCAACAGTGCCAATGCATTATAAATGAATAAACCAAAATGCTAGCTGTTCTCCAGATAAAATTTAGGTTGAGCTACCTATTCCTTGATTCCCAAGAGAAAAATCAATTTTTTTCTCTTATACAAGCTATGTTCATAGCGTGTACGTTCAAATGGCCATATTGTCATATTTTGCTAAATATATTACCATACAATAATGTAACTTTCCAAAGGAAAAGACTGTCTCTACAACAACATAGTCAACATATGTGTGAAAAGATCAAAGCCCAAAGTTCAAGAAAAAACCATCAAGTTTTTACTTTACCAATGATCTTTCAAGTGAAATCAGATTTGACTTGGAAATATGATTTGGGGCAAAATGCCTGACAAAAACTTTTCAGGCACTGCATCTCTTCAAGTACCATCGTCATCTGTTTAGGATTTCAGACCTTTCCCCAACACTATTACATTACTTAACCACAGCACAGACTTCATACTCCTCTGCTATTCAAACAGCAATTAAAGTTTCCACTCCTTGAAGGCAGGTGCCTGATAATGAGATACACAATCACAAAAGACTGAAAACCAATGAATAAACTCCACATCCCACACTGTGTCACCCTGGATCTGAGAATCACAGATGGGGGTGCCTGGCTCCCTCAAGACCATTCTCTGGTGGCCATACCTGATGACACCCTTTCTCTGGTTACAGACTCCACACTCCTGCCCACAAGAGTGGATGTACGAACAAGTCTGCTTAATTCAAGGACTTCTGGACCTTAGAAACTGACTTCGGGAAAGGGTTCTTCTCTGTGACTTCAGAGTTGCTTGGATATGAGCCCTGGAGCTGTCGGGGCTGTTCCTCAGCTGCACCGAGCAACCGGTCTTTACAGCTGACAAACAGAAAAAGCAGTGGGGAGAGAGTGAGAGGCCAGATGGGCTTGAGCCCCCTAAAGCCAAGTGCACCCCTGCTCTTCCCACAACTGGGTTATAAGAGTGAACAAATTCCACTGACTTGCTTTCTCTAATTTATGAGAGGGCTATCCCCAGAAGCAAGAATCCTATGTAGAACAGACACAGATTTGTGTGACTATAAGTACTCTTGGTATTTGTGGCATTCAATCACCTCATGTTAAGCACTAGGAAAAGTGGATTAGAGAGGTTAAACACCTTGTATAAAATCTCACAATGAAATGGCAAGGCAGAAGGGAACTGGCAGAATCTACAGATCAGATCACACTTCCCAGTCTTCTTGGAGCTAAGGTTCAGGCTTGTAGCAGAAGTTCCTGGCAACCACAGATATCTAGTGAGGACTTAGGGGAGAAAAAGGGCGAGAAGAGGTTGTGATGCGTGTAGTCTACACATTCCAGGGAGCCTGGTGGCAGAGCCATAGGGCTTTTCTAAGACAGTACCGTACCTGCCTCAAGGCGTGATTGTTCTGGTTGTTTCACTGTGCTGTGTTGTGTTGTGTTTTGACAGAGTAATATCTAAGACTGGTTCTATTGCTCTCCCCAGGTTCTGGGAGGCACCTGGTAACTTTCAATGATTCTCTATCTTCTTAAAACTCCCTAGAGTTCTATTTAAGATTGAGAACCTTGACCTATACACAGCTTAGCAGCAGGAAATGGGATGCGTCCATCTAATATAGGGAACTGATCACGGAAAGAAGTGAAGCCATGAGCAGCAAAGGCACATCTACCCACAGCAGAAAGCTGGTAACTCTTATTATTTGGTGATAGAAAATTTTGTTCAACTGTCCCAGGTGGCAACCCAGAAAGTAAACTACGTGTTGTGAATGTTCCATTACAAGAAAGAATAAGAAAAATTTGGCTCAGAAAAAAGAGCACCCAGAATTCTAAACTTCCCAGTTCAATGTCATCTAGAAATCATGTGTAACAGCAACAAAAACTATAAAAACAGTGACGTAAACAAATTCGGTCATTTTATTTTTCTGACAGCTGAAGAGTAACGGGTAGTGAAGGGAGAGTCTTTGGCGTAGAGACAGTTCCCGTGTCCAAAATGGCAGCCCCAAGCCATCGAGGAAAACGTAAAATGATGAGCGATTTGAAGAAGGGACAGGAGCGAGTCACACACCATAGAAATATTTCACTGAGGTCACTGTTTTTGCTCCTTCTGGAATATGCTGCTTCTCTCTGGCTCGCTCTCCCTCCCCCCTCTTAGTTCTTTCTTATGTAACTTTCTCCCAGTTCTATAGAGGTTCTGGGCTTTTTTTTTTTTTTTTTAGTTTTAGAAACAAGAAGAAACTGGTTTAAAAAGCTTTGTAACATCTTCAACATTAAAATCAAGTAGCAGACTCAGTACTAATTAGAAGTGAAGCAGATTCAGGTTTTGTGAGGTTTGAAGTTAACACAATTCACAGGAAAAATAATACAAAATTAAAAATACAAAATCAGACGTGATTTGTATTACCACTGATGTTAAGCACCTTTTCATGTATTTATTAGTTATTTATTGGTCTTTTTTTGGAAAAATATCTATTGAAGGCACTGGCTCATTTTTAATTCATTATTTTTTGCTACCGGCTTTTATGAATTCCTTACATAATTTACATTTTATCTTCTTGTCAGATACATGGTTTGCAAATACTTTCCCCCAAAGGTTGCCTTCTCATTTTGTTTATTATTTTCTATTGTTGTGCAGATACTTTTGGACTTGATGAGGTCCTGCTTGTTGATTTTATAGTTTCAATTTTAAAATGCAAATCTTGCATATTTAAAACTTAATTTTCCGGGCCTCCCTGGTGGCGCAGCGGTTAGGCGCTGCGCTGTGGAGCTGTCAGCAGCAGCGAAGCGAGTTCGATGCCCGGCCAGGGAGAATCCCACATGGTGCGGCAGACCTCTCCTGCCTCACCCGCTGCTCCCCTCAGCAGTGTATTTCTGATCTGCCTGTTCTGCTCCCCACTCTGTCTCTGGTGAGCACTCTCGGCACCCCACACCTCTGGTCTGTACTCCAGCTTGTATGTATAAATAAATAAATCTTAAAAAAAAAAATAAATAAATAAAACTTAATTTTCCATTCCAGTTTTAATCAATTAGTAGAGGAAGAAGAAAGAAGTAGAAATAGACTAGAACTTTTTCACATGACACTAATATTACCAGAAAATTTTACTTTTCTTTTTGGGAGCCAAAGGAGGGTGGCGGCCTGCTCTAATTTTGCCCACATCACCCCTCTAAGCCTTAGTTTCTCCAGATGCAAAATGTGGGAATGCAAGGTCTTTCAAAAGTATGTCCCAATGAATGAATGAATGTCACTGGATTAGCAAGATTGAAGCCTTGAGAGGCCTGGCCCAGTGATGGCAACAGGCCCATTTCCTTGTTAGGGAAAAGCAAGAGCACTTTGGGAAAGGTTCTGTGGGGAACTGGAATACAAGATGGGGCAAAAGAACCCAAAATGAATTTTCCCAGGTTGCTTTGTCTGAAACTACTACCAAGATTCAACGTTTGGCAAACTCATCCTAGACAAATACACTTCGTATCAGTATGTTTTTAAAATTTTGATAAGCTTGAAGTCAATATTACAAGCAAAAGCATATACTTCGCAAATATTTAGCAGTATTAAAGTACTCAAAGACAGAAGAGCAGTTAATACAGCAATGAACACAGAGCAGGTGGCTTAGCACACGATGCCCAGTTTGGAAGGGTCTACTAATAAATGCTATCGCTAATGTATCCTTAGAGCTGTAGCTGTAAAAATATGTATATTTACCCATTCCAGTCGCTGCTGGTGCCACTTCTTTTGAAAAAAGTTCCACTGCTTTTCTCTGTCTGTGATGTACTGAAAGCCAAAGGACCACTTCTCGAGGACCCTATTCACAAAGAGTAGAAATTAACAATGCACACCTCAAAAAAGGCACAAATCTGTATCTGCTACTGATGATTTTTTTTCTTGAACTATATAAATACATGTGATATGCATGCTTTCTAGAAGGAATTCATTATTATACATGTTCCCAATCTCGCCACATGTGTTCATGAAAACAAGCATCCTATTAAAAATAAATAACATTCTTAGTCTCCCATAAATTAAAAATAATTTTACCTTAGTGATACATCTTGACACATGGTAATGATATCTTGGAAAATAGCTAAAATTGTATTTATAAAATTCCTTTGTCTTTTTTCTATTATTCCTCTATTATCTGACACCCATTGCTTTCTTCACATAACAGGTGAGTTTAAATTAACTGTGTATAATTGGTATAGCTCAATTTCTCCTAAAAAATATCTACAACACAGATAATCTATAGTTACTGGATAGTGTGTTATAGAATGAATCAATAATCAATTATGCTGGTTTAAAACAATTACAGTATATAAGTATATAAATAAAAGGTCATACTTGAAAAATTTAAGAATTCAGCAATTACCTTTTTTAAAAGATATTGTCACTTACAAGAACAGTAGAACAGAGTAGAAGTGTAAGGTGTAGTTCTGTCTCTTCTTCTGAAGACCTGATTGTCCTTAATTCAGTTCATTTCTCCATACCTTAATTTTCCCTTTTAGTAAAATGCAGATCCTATCAGCTTTCTAACTACGTCATAGAGCTATTATGATGAAACAATGTGGTATCAGATGTGAAACACTTCTCCAAGTACATATATGTGATAGAATGATTTTAATAAGACCAATAATTAAACTTCTACTTTTACCATTATGTTTACTGTCAATCTCTCTGTCTAAAACCAACCTAGTGAATCTATTTGACAACTTAATTATGTGACTAAATTGAGGTGCATGGATACCTCAATGAAAATAGAAACAAGGTTTCCAAGTACCTTTATAATAAAAAGCACCTCCCAAACAGATTAGAAGTTGGCGTACACAACAACATTTCATGTTATATTCTATAGTCACTAGTTCTAATTCAGTAAATTAAATTTAAATCAGACAGCTAAACCATCTGGTATTTCCTAGAGCACATATTTCTACATTTAGTGAAATTTCTACATGTTGACTCTAGGTTTTATCAAGATTCTAGAATTTCTAATATAATTCTAAATAGTCCCTAAGTTTATATCTTGAATGTACCACAAACCGATCTACAAAATAAAACATAGGAGTATGACATTTTGGGGCTTTATAAAATGAATTGAATAACCAACTGCAAATATTATGAAGCCAAGAATTCTTTTTCCAAAAAATGTTCTCAAAATAAAACACTGAACTTAACTATTTTATAAAGAAGAAAAAATTCCTAAATAGAAAAGTCTCAATAAAAATTAGGAAACATATACTTGAGCTATTTTTACTTTAACATATCTAAAAACATAAATAATATTCTTTATTTTCTCTTCTAAAATTTAATAAATTATCTTTTTTTAGATCTTTTTACTGAACTTCACACTAAAATGAAACAATCCTCCTTGTGGTGAAAAGTGCAGCTTTGGGACCTGGACCATGGGGGGGCCTCAAATTCTGGTCCCGCCCATCAACAGCTGTTTGATGACAAATTACTCAACCTCTCTGTGCCTCATTTCCTCATTTATAAAACAGAAAACCTAACAGACAACCATAAGTGGGTTGTGGTGAGGGCTAAATGATAACAGAAGTAAAGCACTTAGAAGAGTGCCTGACACATATCAACTTCTCAGTTAAAATTAATCATCATTGTTGTTTAATTCCCACACATCTTCCCGTATCTGATTAATAGTTATTAAGTGAAAGCATCACTACACATCAAAAGATATATAATTCAGAACAAATAAGATTTGTGAATATGACCACTGTGGTTAAAGTTCTATGAAATTATTCAAAAAGGTTAAAGATGCAGATGGAAAGTTTATTAAGACACACTTGTAATGATGCTGCTAGGAATAAATATATGGACAGAGATAAAAACTACCTAGACAAGGTCAAATTAATTATCCATAACTTAATGAGACATTGAGCACATTTCATTTAGTTTAATTTGGTAATTTATAGTTTTAAAAATAATCTCAAAGTGCCTCAGATTAAGTTAGATTTATAAAATTGATTTTTGATGGGTGGTCACAGTAGATTCTGAAATGTCTTATGTTGAATTGTTTTTTAATGACAGCAAAAAACTTAATCTGAAATCTTTTTTTCAAGCAAAAAGCTAGAAATTTCCCAGCAAATATGGAAGAATCATTACAACTATTTTTACTGCTACAGAAACATATTAAGAACTAGCTAGACATTAAAATTTTAATATTCATAGCACTCTGAAAGTACTGGAAGAAAACCATATCTGTGACATTCAAGAGTCTAAACATAACTCAGATATTAAAGATGGTACTGTTTCAGGTAAAGGGGCATCACAGAGGCTGCAGGAATGGGTACCATTTCCCCAACACTGACTTCCACGCTGTCAGATGCTTTGGCTACAACTAGACTTCCTGAATGAAGCAGCTCAGAAAGAGGAAGGAATGAGGCATAGAAGGTATATTGTGAATTTCAGCTCGCTCCTCCTGAACCCCTGCCCAACCTGTTGCTTGTTTTTCCCTCCCAGGATGTACTTTGAATTTGTTCTGGCAGCTTTGCATTTCTGGGTCTGCCCTATTTGGCAGGGTGTTTGCCCATGAGGGAATGAGTCATTTTGGAGTTTGATCAGGTGTCTCTCCCCTACTCCTCTATTTTCTACCTATTCACTTTGAACCGCTTGCCAATTAAAGATCTTTGAGCACACTAGAGTAAATTATTTCCTTTGAAGGCATGGGTGGCTGGATCCTTAAAATGGGAAAAATAGATTTTTTCCAATTAACGGTTTGGATACCCCTCAGTTTCAGAACAAGAAAGGGAAGTAATGGAATTGGGGTGAGTTTTGCCATAGGCAGAAGGAAAGTTCAAAATGAATAATAAGCTTAATATAGAGCTATAAAGATAAAAATATACATACATCATAAAATAGAAGTAACCCCAAATTGATAATCCACTGAACATGAGCTAGGTTGGTATTTTAAACAAGTATTAGCACACATTAACTGATTAAGAATATCCCAATTCATTCATTTACACTGGAATAAAAAATCTGATATACTTACTCCACTTAAATTTGCTTTAGCTTGTGCTCCATATGTTTCTTCAGATCCTAAAATTTGAACATGAACGTCACTATAATCTTCCAAGCCAGCTTCTTTGAACATAAGGCGGGTTCTACAGCAAAATAAATGTGATAAAAATGTATTCATGAATTTACAGTAGATTCCAGTATTTCCCTAATTTGGGTGCCTTGTACAGGTTATTCATTTGAGATTGCAATGACAAAAGAGTTAAGTACTCGATTACATTTAAATACGAAGGCACTTTAGAGCATTTAAGGCTATCAAGTTTCTCCTGAAGTGATGGCCATGTGATCAGGGATTTTGTAAATGCTACTTCAGAAAGAATGAGTTAAAGAGTAAACAACTTAGAAGTCTTAAAAATACAAATTGCAGTTGTCCTTAATTTTAAAACATTTTGATTATTAATAATAGGATCACAGGCTATTTTCATTCATTTTCCTGCTCATATATTTCTGTACTTTTAAATATTTTATGGTCAGCATGTTGATAAAGAATAAAATGATTTGATATGGTTACCTTATTAAAGAAAAAATTAGTACCAATTTGTTTTTTCATACTTCTTACCAACATGTAACTTATCTTTATTAATAGGGGTTGAATATCTAACCCAGAGACTCCTGAGTAACTAATAACACGATCTCAATATATAACATGGTAAGGAGCTTATTACTGCAGGGAGGATGCAAATAATTGATCTTAGCAGAAATTTTATAGAGCCTAATTAAATTTGGTTACATGAATTTCTATGAAATTATGAAATCTCTTTATCTGGATTTTTATTAAAGAAAAGAGCACTTTAGGGACAAATTAAGTGAGTTTCAGACACCAAACAGTTGGAGGTGCTATATAACCTGTCAAAACATCAATTACATAGATTTTATCACCTGCGTATGTTATGTTACTCTGAACATAATCTCTAGGTTAAGGGGGGGAAATGTATAGATTTTCTAGTAGAATTTAACATCTATACATCTTTTCTCACACTTCCTTGCTGATGGGTACTGGGCCCACTAGAAGGTGCAGCACTCACGTGTTTATAACGTGTCACCTAATATACAATGTGCTGAATAGTGTATAGATGTTTTGGGTGTAAATGTTAAGTGATCATAGTAATGATTCTTGTTAAGTAATTTGATTACTAACACGTTTTTAATTTAGTTAGACTGGAAAAATCTTTATTCATTTTTTAAAAAATGTATTTATCTATACACATAAGAACTGGGGTGCAGGCCAGAGGTGTGGGGCTGAGAGGAGTCACCAGAGACACAGTGGGGGGTAGATCAGGCAGATCTACTGAAATACACTGCTGAGGGGAGCAGCGGGCTAGGGAGCAGCAGGCTAGATAGGAGAGGTCTGCTGCGCCATGTGGGTCAGCTCCCTGGTCCGGGCTGGAACTCAAGCCACAGTGGCTGGCAATAGCTTGATTTGATAACGCTGTGTCTTTAATCCCTGCACCACCAGGGAGGCCCTTATTTATTTTATTCATACACAAACCTTTTCAGAATATTTTCAGCTGTTCTCCTTCCCTTTTCAGTTGCTTTGGGCCCTCCCAGGATGCAGACAGCAGTGGCTCTGAAACCATCATGGTAACAAGAACTTACCTGCTGATGTAAGGTTACATATATAAGCAATGGTATTAATCTCTGCCAATAATAACATGCCCTAGAATGGACCACATAACTCCTGGTGAGAAGATACTTGTATCTATTCTAATAAAGTTTACCTTTTCCTAAATAAAACAATGATTTTCATAGGGGTAATTAATCATAAGCAATATCAAGAAAGCAAAGATGGTCTTGGACTTATCCCCCCACCATGTTTTCAGCCAAGTTTCTACAAGAAATTGATGTTTATCCCGAATTAAACATCCATGTTTATATAGTACAGAGGGAAATGCCCCCCCCCAACTCCAAAGAGGCAACAAAATAACAGGAAAGACCTTATAAAAGGAAGAAGGAAGAGACCCCTTCGCGCCTTGTACCCGGACTGCTCCACCTTCAATACCTAAATATTAGAGAGAAAAACAGCGTCACTTGTTTTTTAGCCCAGTATCTGGTCATGACTTTCCATAAAAAGTTAGGAAAGTGAACTCAAAAACTACAGAATGGAGAGAATATTAGAAATATCCTTAAAATAAGTAATACAACTTATTTGAACATGCCCACCAATTTAAGTATTAGTGAAATCACAATGATCTAAGAATGTCCTTGTGAAATGGAAAGATCTTTATCTTCCTCACCATGATGTTGTTGTTACTGAGTGATATGTCAAGAAACGTTGAGTTAATTACAGCTTAATGCAGTTCACGTTCTGATCTTATAAATGCAGCTGTGTGCCATTTTACATGTGCCTAGTCTATTAAGTATAATTTTTCTCTCTGAACTTAATAACATCTAAAACACTAGTCAGAATGAAAAAAGTCGCTTAATAACAATTGATTCTGGGCAAGGAGATGCCTATCAGTTGGTAAATAATACAAGTGCCTACATTATTCAGTAAATGTAATAGATACGTAGCTTTGTGCAAACAACAGGAAATTTTCAAGAAAAGCTAGTATTTCAGCCTCTATATACTACAGAGGGTATAGCTCTGCTAGATCCCAGCGCAAGATGGCTGACCTCAGCCCCACAGCTTTGATGCATCAGTGGGGTTTCAGTTTTGAAAACCTGCATGGTTATGAAAACAGGCGAGTCATGTCTGAGACCCAGCACTCTGAAAAGGATATAAGCCAGGATAGCAGACAGATTCACACGCAGACCTTTGAGACCCATCAAGACCTTCATTTCAGAGAGAGGGAGATTTTGGCACTTGTGGAGACCTTTGCTTCAGATCTTTAAGACCTTCAGTCCCTGCCTTCAATTCTCCTACTCATCATTTTACACAATTGCTGCTGCCTGACCTCTGGCACCACCGCTGTCTGCCTGACCACTGCTCCTGTCTTTGGCTCTGCTTCCACATTACCTGCTAAGAGGTGCTTCTGGCCTATAGCTGGCCCCTCTGAATAAGGTGAACACGTTGCCTGACCCTCTGGCATCACCTCTAAAAGCGCTATCTGCCTATGCCTGATCCTCTGGTACCACCTCAAAGAACTGCCCGATGCCACTTGATTCTCTACATTTGGGCCTGCTGACTGGCAGTCACCCATGCTGCTGACCTGTATCTGGCCATCGCTAAGAGCTGCCCACCACTTCTGATCCTCTGGCATGACCAGCACTGCGTCCTATTGTTGCTGCCACTGATGCTGCCTTCCTGGCCTCTGGATAGGTGTTGCTGGATGCTGTGTGCCACCTCAGCAGTGCCACCTGTTACAACCTCCAGCTGCCACTGTAGGTTGGGTCCTGGTTCACCACTTACTGGTGTGCCACCAGCTCCAGACTCTCATCAAAGGGGCAACACCATCTTGCATGAGCAGCTTTTGGTTTAGATTACTAGTCACTGTGAGCAGCAGCCTCACCTGTCTGCCCACCTGTGACTATGCAGATGCTTCTTTCCACCAACTCTCTATCCCTCAGCAGGGCAGCTCTCCTCAGGGCTGTCCGCCTGCAACCACGCAGGCTTCTTAGCAAACCTGTCCCTTTCGAGGCAGCTCTTCCTGCCCACTCTTGCCCATGCGAGTGCTCTCTGCTCTTCTGTCTCCTTCAATAAACTTGTTCTTCAAAAAAAAAAAAAAAAAAAAAATTAAAAAAAAAGATTACTGGTCACTGTGGACATTATGTAGAGTTAGACAGATGGTCATTTGTAGCCTTTCAAATTCTTTCCTTTCTCCCAATTTCCTTAGCTCTCTCACCTCTTTGTAGTTACCTGTTGTTGTTGTTGCACTCTGCGTCTGTGTTGTGTCTTACAGCTATAAGCGCATAGCTGAGGACCCATGAGCTGTGACATTTCCTATTTTGTGTGGTGCATTCTGAGTTTTTCAGTCTAATTAATCTGACAATATTATGCAATAAGGAAAAAGAAATGAAGCCTTTAATTCCTTAAAATAAAGATATAATTACAGCTTTATCACACTTTTATCTTTAGCATCTATTTGACCAAACAAGATTTTGTTTCTGGGGGCATGAAATTGTTTAGGAGCAAGGATTGGGAAGTCTGGGAGACCTAGATAATTATCCACCCTCTCTATCTCCCATTCCTCTTCTATAAAATGAACTTAATAACTACTTCAGAAGAAATCTGTAAAGATTGAATTTCTATAAGAAGCTGACTTCACAACATAGTAATAGTAATACAACAGTTGGTTGCTTAATTAATTTTCCTCTTCTTTTTCCAAGTGACCATTAAAAAAGCATATACATTTTGAATTTAATTCCTAGCTGCAAAGAATTCAGGAAAATTATAGTTAATTCATATTCTAAAACCTGATGGAGTTTTAAAAGTCTCTCATAGCTAAATGATTTGAAACAATCTTATTTTAATAGGTTCAATAAAGTTCTCTTAGAATTTGTTCATTTTCTGACCCAATTAGTTTTGTCATTAAATGCATATAGGAGTGCTGGTTTAAAAATCAAGATGCCAGTCAAGCAAAGAAAATAAATAACTGAATTTCTTAATTCAGGCATATACTGTAACTAAACTGCCTGTAGTACTGCAAAGCCAGCAAAGTGAATTTTGGAAAGAGATAGCCTGCCTTGTTGTCTCTATTAAACATGTCAAAGCACTGCATCTAAAAATATTTGAAAAATCTGCCTATTTTCCATCTGTTATATTTCTCAGAGGATAACTGAAAGTTCATGTGAAAGTTCATTGTAAGTTCAAACATGTCATATCAGGTCATTTACAGGGTAAAAGTTCACTGGGAGTTTATTATTATTTTTTAAAGAGTGAAGTGGAAAAAGAATAAAGATACTAATTGAAGCTATTTTATATTACATTATTGAGCCACTGCATTTTTAAGCATCATATATAAAAATTATACATTTTAAAAAAAGGTCATGTGCAATGCGTAATGGCAACAGTGATTATAAAGAAGATGCCGAAGATGATATTACTTAGGACTATTCTTAGAGAAGAAACTGTAGATAAATCTTGGTAGATTTAGATATTATTTAAAATACAACAGTTATATTTCATATTATATTGACTAGTTTGTTTAAATTACATATTTAAAAACAGTAAAATAAAAACAGAAAAAGGAAGGAAACGTTAGAAATAATAAACGAATTTCATCTTACCATTTAGCTGAATAAAGATAATTTTTAATTTGCAATTGCTAAAAATGCTATTTGAGATACAATATTTGTGCACTGTTTACAGCAGAAGTAATACCTTACACTTGGAATAAAGTTGCTAAATCACTGGGGGAAAAAACTATGTCAAACAGATAGTATTATTTGAATTACTAAAAAAAAATGATTTTCTTTTGGATAAAATCTGCATGTTTTTTAAAAATGTTCAGAACAATAATTTTCAAGGAAAGTAACAGTGACCGTCTATATAAAATTTAGGACACAACTACTTGTTCACAGATTGCAAACATTTTTCTTCTATAAAATCCTGTAACATATTAAGAGTCCAGTAAAGGATTCTAAATGTTGATAAAACAGTGCTTTCCACTGTTTCTCACTTTGTCTTGACAGTTGCATGTTCTCAGCTTTCCAATACAATTTTAAGTCTTTCATTCACTTCTTAAATTGAAAAGTAAATTTTTTCTCTTTATGAAAACAGTGCCAGCTGGTTTTAATGAATCATAGCTTTTATTCATTTATTCATCCAATCAATAAAATATATGTAGCATTTATTATTTGCAAGGTACTATGCTAAGGATTAAAAAGGATACAAAAACTAGTCAGACAAGAGTTCTGTTTTCAAGATGCCTACACTCCAGTAGAAGAAATAAGAGCTAAAAATAATACATAAATAAGTAAATATCATAAGATTTAAAGCATTCAGATCAGTATGAGGGAATTAGTCAGATAACTTGGAAGAACATAGGAGAGAACATTATTTCCAGTGGCAAACTAATCTTGAAGTTAAATACTAACTGAATATTTAAATAAGATGCATGCCTCTTAATTTCTCCACTCCCCCCACTGGTACCTCCTCTCCCTCTCTCCCAAATATTGTTAAACATGAAGTAAGAGCAATCCTAGAATATGTCTTTTCCACTTCATTCCAACTACTTTCTAATATTTGCTATTGATCACATCACAGAATTGTCATGCTTAGAAAAGAGGATATTGGATTTATAAACAATTATAATTTTATATGCAAAAAAATCTGTCTAGAAAAAATATAACATGTAAAAGCAAAATCGTATTAGTCACTGACCTGGAATCTCAGTAATAGTAACTTGAGAAAAGTCACAGTTTACATCAGGTAAGAGGAAATTCTGAGGGTCCCCAATTTCATACAATAGCTGTTCAGCCACTGTACCAAAGGAAACCAATCCTCCTGTGCCAGGGGGCTTGGAGAGGATGAACTGTCCATCAGGAAAACATTCCAGAACAGGAAATCCTATATTGTGCCTAAGTGAAAATGGGGAAAAAGGGTTCAGAATAACCAGGCGTAAAACCTGAGGAAAAGAGGCTACGTCACACCAAACAATGCTTCCAATGAATCACACCTGTCCAAAGCTGCCTGGAATCTGCATATTCTATTTTTATGGCTTCTTAAATGACAGGATGACATGCTAATGTGCGCTTAGTACTGAATACAGATGCTATCTGGGTGACCAAGAAAAATCACGTGGAAAGGAATAGATGAACATGTAGCACAGAAGTTCAGATACTTTAAAAAAAAGGTTTGGAGATGGTCTCTAGCTCCTCTTGATGTGTGAATGAGAGAGATGCTGGATGGAGCATGATATTGAAAGTAAGTAGCCAGGAAGGAGACTCGGGACCTGCAATGGCTAAGGAGGGGGCATATGATCAGGTCCCCAGGGACCCTCAGCTTTCTCCTGGTGATGGCAGGGTCTTCCCTGCCCCATTACTCTTGTAGTCATCCCAAGCTGGTGGAACTTGGGAACTTGGCCTTAGCCTTCAAAGAACCTTCAATTTATAAAGTTGTGGTTTTGTTCACTAAGAAACATAAGCTCATTAAAAGACGATAAATAAAAAGGGGAGTCAAGGGTACTTTAAAGACACAGCCTATGGCCCTAGTTTGATGTTGAAATGGTCATTGAGTAATAAGCAATATTAAATGTGATCATTTTGAATAGTAAGGGAGGAAAGAATATTACATTGTGGTAGATAATTTTAAAAGTCAAAGTAATAAGATCATAGATAAAAAATAAAGCCAATACACTGTATTTTACTATTTCTGAATCATAGTGAAGAGCAGTAAGACGTACAAAAATGAACCACCTTCTTAGCTGGAAAAACATTATAATAAAAATGTCAATTTTGGGGCCTCCCTGGTGGTGCAACGGGTTAAGCACAGCACTGTGGAGCTGTTGGCGGCTGCAGTGCGAGCTCAATGCCCAGCCTACTGGGGAGATTCCCACATGGCGCAGCAGACCTCTCCTGCCTCGCCCGCTGCTCCCCTCAGCAGTGTATTTCGGTCTATCTGCCTGTTCTGCTCCCCACTCTGTCTCTGGGGAACCCTCTCACCACCCCACACCTCTGACCTGTACCCCAGCTTGTATGCAAAAATAAAATAAATCTTAAAAAAGAAATCTCAATTTTACCAAATGACTGTCTACTCAAAAGAAATCCAATTGGAATTCCTTTTGTTGGATAAAGTCATGTTCAAATTCATGTAGAAGAATGAATGGCCAAGAACATAAAAAATGTTTACAGGTGGAAGAAGTAGGAAGGACCTGCCTTATCAGATATTAGAACATGTTATCATGCGCTAATATGTGAACACTTGAATATGCATTCCATCTGTATAGGATTTTGTGATTACTGATAAAATATGAAAGCACATCTGTCAGACGGCTGACATAGGACACAGGCAGGGGTGGGGCTGAGCAGCAGGGGAGAATCGTGGGAAATGAGACGCCAAACACAAAACTTGGAGAAACTGCAGTAAAGAGAAGAGATAGAACAGGGTCACGCTGATTCACTTCTGGCTAATATTTTTGTGTGTATATAAATAAATTAACATTTTAATTGCTAGAGAGGAAAGAAAGACACATCCAAGTCAGACGGAAAGGTGAGAAAATGGCTGAGGAACAGCTTGTCATGTGGGCTGGGGCAGGTACTGTCTTCCTTGCAGGCTTCCTCTTACTCCTTGGCACTCTCTGCTTGTGACCTCCCAGCTTAGAGCCTATTTTCTTCTTCCACTATCCCTGAATTTAATGAATAAGAATTTAAACTACAGGGCCTCCCTGATGGCACAACAGGTTAAGCACAGCGCTGTCGAGCTGTCAGTGACTGTGGCAGACGAGTTCCATGTCCGGCAAGGGAGATTCCCACATGGCGCAGCAGACCTCTCCTGCCTCGCCCGCTGCTCCCCTCAGCAGATATTTCAGTCGATCTGCCTGTTCTGCTCCCCACTCTGTCTCTGGTGAACCCTCTCGCTGCCCCCACCTCTGGCCTGTACCCCAGCTTGTATGCAAAAATAAATAAATCTTAAAAAAATATTTAAACTACAGTCTCAACAACCCTCCACTTTCCCCTTGTCCTTGCCTTGCCTGATCTGATTCTCCCCTTTTTGTTTTCCACTCACCAAGGCTGACCCACCCATTGCTGTGACAACACAGATCAACTCTCACCAAAAGTCAAGAAAACCTTCATGTCCTATCCTCACATTCCCAAGCTACTTTCAATTGCTTATATATATATCGGTCATCAAAAAATACTCAAATACTACTCGTACCTCTGTTACTACCATTATCGCTACTATGACTACAACTAGCCTTCTCCTCCTGCATCAGTATTAGTACCAACAGCATCACTGTTTCTACTGTGAATCATTGCTCAGTTTTACTGTGTATCAGGCACTGGACTCAGCCCTTTCCAACACAAGCTGCATGTTGTCACCTTTATAACAACCCTCTGGGAAGTAGCATTACCCTTGCTTTATATTCAAAGACCTCACTAAGACTCAGGACCATGTAATATAATTGAGACATGCAGCATGTGCTCAAAGTCAAAGCACACAGCGAATCTTGCATTAAAGAATTTATCTCTTACTAATAAACAAATATTAGGTAGACAATGAAGTGCAAAGCAATGAAAGTAAACATTTTAGTGAGAGCTTGTATTTTTGGTACTGTTTTAAGGGTTTTACACTTGTTATTTAATTCAGTCCCCTTCCATAACTCAAGGGAGAGCAGAAGTTACCAGCCCCCTGCTTCTGCAGATGGGTGGGTTGAGGCCCCTTAAGGTTGAATAACTTGTCCCATCTCACTGAGCCAGCAAATGTTAGAACCAGGATTCCAGGCAATGTTTCTAGAATTTATTCCCTTTCATTGCAATTCTGGGCTAGACAATCCAATTCTGATAAATCTTTAGGAAGGTAAAGACCTAAGCTTTTAAAATATAGATGTTCTATGCCATGGGTGTGTGTGTGTGTGTGTGTGTGTGTGTGTGTGTGTGTGTGTGTGTGTGTGTGCGCGCGCGCGCGCGCGCGTGCGTCTGTCTGTCTGTCTTCCTACCAGTCTGGCACCAAATGCCAATCCGTGAAGATCCCACCAGTACTCTGAGCACCACATTCAACGAGGTGGCCGGCAAGGCTGCAAAGCAAGCAGGAACATGGTGTGAATATGGTGAGCAAAATTTTCAGTACCTGTCCAAATATAAAATGATAATTAATAAATAAAACTTTATTTTTTGGAAAATCTTTTCAGAAAAGCGGAAAGGAAACTTGTGACAGGGTGCCATTTTGGGTTTGTTTATCATTTTAATAAAGCAAGTTAATGATGTGGGAAGACTAGCTTGGAATAATAGAGGAAAAAGAAAAGCACCGACCTAAGGATCACAGGAATTTAGGCCAGGTGAGAGTCTTTGAGCAAAACGGGGTCAATGCGTTACTGATGCCGTTATGAGAATGAACCGAGAAAAAAATTGTGAAAGTGCCATGAAAATGCCAAGTGCTTCAAAATCTAAGTTACTGTCAGACTTTAAGTTGACATTACATTGTTATAATAGGGGAGAAAATGTATAAAATATTATTGACCTACTTGATGTGTTAATGGACTAAAGCTCATGAATAAGTATATTATTAAAGCTCACTCTCCAAAAACATAAAAGATTTGAAGCTCTTTAAAAAGTTGAACTTTAATTAGCAGGGTATAATAAAATATTTTGAGTCTTAGTCATTTGGCTTGTGTGAATCCAGCTCTGTGACCATGGGTAAGTTATACATCAATTTCCTCATCTCTCAAGTGGGGAAAACAATATCTGCCTAATAAATGATCTGTCAGAATAAAAAATAATATTGTGAACTGCCTGTCACAAAACAAGCACTCAACTAGTGATAGTTATCTTATTTCACAAAACTTATTGAATCTTTGCAAACACATATTATTTTAGCTTTAAAACTCTGCAGCATTAAAAAATACAGTTATTGCAGCCTAAATGTATTTCAGAAGACCAGGCACATACATCTTAATTTCTAAAAAGTGTAATTAAATTGTACTGTAATGTATTTAGAAGAGTACAATTACTCCTAGTATTATTATTAGACTTACCTTCCAGCTGCTAATAAATCAAAGTCATTGCTTTTCCAACCAAACTATGAGAAAAAATAAAAAATTATTTTACTTATAATAATCCATTTATATTTAGAATCTTTACAAAGTATGTGTTTGAGATAAGGTAATTAATTTCCTGCTTGATCTAAAGTGCAATTCATGATCACTATATAGACTAAATGCAAAAATTATATAGAGAAATTAACACCACCTCACATAAAAACTTTAAGCAGGGCCTCCCTGGTGGCGCAGCGGTTGAGCACTGCACTGTGGAGCTGTCGGCAGCGCGTAAAGCAGGTTCGGCGCCCAGCCTGGGAGAATCCCACATGGTGCGGCAGACCTCTCCTGCCTCGCCCGCTGCTCCCCTCAGCAGTGTGTTTCTGATCTGCCTGTTCTGCTCCCCACTCTGTCTCTGGTGAGCCCTCTCGCCGCCCCACATCTCTGGCCTGTGCCCCAGCTTGTATGTATAAATAAATAAATCTTTTTAAAAAAAACTTCAAGGGCCTCCCTGGTGGCGCAGCGGTTAAGCGCTGCGCTGTGGAGCTGTCGGCAGCGCTTAAAGCAGGTTCGGCGCCCAGCCTGGGAGAATCCCACATGGTGCGGCAGACCTCTCCTGCCTCGCCCGCTGCTCCCCTCAGCAGTGTGTTTCTGATCTGCCTGTTCTGCTCCCCGCTCTGCCTCTGGTGAACCCTCTCGCCGCCCCACACCTCTGGCCTGTGCCCCAGCTTGTATGTATAAATAAATAAATCTTTTTAAAAAAAAAACTTTAAGCAAAAATTTTGTTCTGGACAAGATGGAATAATTTGGACTAAATTTATAGAGAACAGTGATCCCTAAGAGACTTAAAGGCATGAGATGAGCCTATGACACAGCTTCTGGGGCAGATATTTAAGGGGATTACCAGTGGAGCCCAGCAGATCCCCTGCTTTTAGGAGCGAGGAGAACAAGGTGACCAGAGCATGCAGGACACATCATCACAGAGAGCACTCCAGAAATCCTCAAGAGTCCCTCTTGAGCACTCAGGGAAGTAGTGGCCAGCTCACAGGTGTGAAGAAGCCACCTTGGTCTGCAACTAGCGCCTATTCACACAGGAAGATCTCCTCATTCATCAAGAAATGGGCCATGCACTTCTCCAAAGAAGAAAAGCAAATGGCCAACAGATACATGAAAAAATGCTCAACATCACTTATAAGCAAGGAAATGCAAATCAAAACCACTATGAGATACCACCTCACACCTG
>PVIJ01012522.1:0-49295 GCA_004024925.1 Scalopus aquaticus
AAAAAAAAAAAAAAAAAAAAAAAAAAAAAAAAAAAACCTTGTGTCTTGTGAAAGGGGGTGATGAGGGTGGTTGGAATGGAAGGGAGGGACAGAGATGCATTTTGTCAGCAGCCACTGGTTCCCCAGAGGAGCTGAAACACCTCCATGTGTTCCCTCCCTCGGAATTCTCTCTTTTGCCTGAAATCAGAGTTACTTTTGCCCTGAGTTTCCCGGGCCTCTGGACTCCCCAGTCTGCACCCTGAGCTTTCCTGCACCCCAACTCCAAATGTTCTGTCCCATATGTTCTGCCTCTTAGCTTTTCATTTTACCCTTGGTTCTGGGTCTCCCCTGGCTCTGAGACCCCTATTCTACCCCAAGTCCCAGACCCCTTTCTCTGGGCCACCATTCTGTTGAAAATGTGGAGGTGCCTGTGTCTGAGAACCCTATTCTTCCCCTAGGTTTCCCTGAGAAACCCCCATTATAGGTCAGCCTTTGGGTGTCCCTGGCCTTTGGACCCTACAATTCTACTCTGGTTTAGGGACGCCTGTGTTGAGATACTCATTCCATCCTAACTCCAAGAACCCTTGTGGGACACCCCTAGCCCTCTTTCTCACAGGATCATAGTATCCCCTATTTGTAGCTCCCATTTGCCTTAGGGCCTGGGTCTCCTCCTGGACCCCCATTTTACCCCAACATACCTGTGTCTGCCTATGCAAACACAAGAGAATGACTAGACCAGTAACCCCAGTGTTTATCTTCCCCTTTCTACCCTGCACCCCAAGTGTTGGGTCTCTTTCCTCTCAGCTTTTGCAAACTTTGAAAAAAGAAAACTTAATCCTGTGCCTATTTCTGGTGGGCCTGGAAGGGCTGAGCTGTTCCACTCCCTGACCTTGGGGAGTTCTTAGCTGCCTTTGCCCACGTAATGTCCACTTTGAGCTGTCTGGTCTTTAGCAAGCAGCTTTGCCCAGAGACCCATTTTAGGTTAAAGCCCTGCCAAATGTGGCTTCTGTATGTCCTTCCCTGACCCAACTATCAAGACCCAGACTGAGAATCAACACTCAGTCTGAGGGGGAGACGGACCCTATTTTCTGGGCATCCCTGTCTAAAAGAGGCTGGAGGATTCAGACAGGTGACAGTCCCTAAAACTGCAGCCTTTGTGCTTGTGCTGGACAAGAAGGCTCACCCACCCACCAGGCCTGCTTCATGTATCCCCAAGATTCAGATGAAGACGCTGCCCCTCCCTCCTGTGGTAAGGCGGCTAAATGCTGCACTCAGGCTGAAAATCCAGCACAGTGCTGCAAAGTGGGAGCAGGTAGCATTGGGGAGGGGGCTTCCCACAGTGGGGAGCATTCCAAGAGTCAAGGCTCAGGTGCTAGGCAGAAACATGGCGTTCCTCGGTGAGGAAGGAGCTAGCCCAAAGGCCTGGATATATGAGGACAACGGTCAGAGCCTCACGCAGTTGGATCTGTTTGAAGTAGGCACTGTGTATGTTTGGGGAGAGGATAGGGCTCTGGCAAAGTCACTCTGGGGTCAGGGGGAGGCTCATTAGAGGAGTGGGTAACATCCCAGAGCCAGTGGGTGAAACCGGGAGATGCTGGTTTTCAGCCCCAGGAATCGCCTACAAGGAGGAAATGAGGGTTAGCGGTTGCTGAGGAAGCAGAAGAGACTTGGGT
This sequence comes from Scalopus aquaticus, assembly GCA_004024925.1. NCBI lineage: Eukaryota > Metazoa > Chordata > Mammalia > Eulipotyphla > Talpidae > Scalopus > Scalopus aquaticus. The sequence continues at coordinate 1,653 of PVIJ01012522.1, forward strand.
AGGCTGTCCAGGTGGGGCAGGCCTGGCAGATGGTGCAAATGGCAAAGGGGGCTGAAGACTTGGGAGTGCTGAGGTTTCAGTGAAGGAAGGAGGCCATGGAGGTGATTATTCAGTGGAAGGGATCAGACCTGGGTTTCTACACCAAGGGGCCCCCCAGATGGGGAGGTCAGGCTGTGAAGGGTTGTGTGCCCAGGAATTGGGGTGGAGGTAGAGGGAGACCCAGGAAGGAAATGGAAGTTTAGGGATGTGATTATAGCCCCATAAGGAGGTTCATTGACTTGAGAGCTTTGTAGGAGGGATGAGGACTCACTGAAAAAAGGGGGCACAGGGAAAGGGAGGATGGGAACCCAGAGACGGACTTGTGGTTCTGGCATGGGAGGGAGACTTGGTGAGAACTGGGGCTCCTTGAAAAGTGAAGGGAGGCCTCCCCAGTGGCACAGTGGTTAGGCGCTACGCTGTGGAGCTGTCAGCAGCGGTGACTCGAGTTCTACACCAGGCCAGGGAGATTCTCACATGGCAAGACAGACCTCTCCTGCCTCACCTGCTGCTCCCCTCAGCAGTGTGTTTCTATAGCTCTGCCTGTTCTGCTCCCCACTCTGTTTCTGGTGAACCCTCTCAACCGCCCCACCTCTGGTCTGTACCCCGGCTTATATGCATAAATAAATAAAATCTAAAAAAAAAAAAGTAAGAAGCATTTCAAATTTTCAAATTGGCTTATTAAAAAAAAAAAGAAGAAGAAAAGTGAAGGGAGGGGTCAGCAAGAAAATGGGAGCTGGAGGGCAGGGGAACCCAGAGTTCTGTGGCTAAGGGGTGAAGAGACTTCAGGTATACTTTTGGAGAACAGACTCAGGGGAGATCTGTCAGGCCAGGCCAAGGGTCCTGTCTTTGAAATGGGAGGTCTTCTGAGCCTTGGGCCCTGAGGCATCTGGGGAAGGGCAGTAGAGAACCTGCCCAGGTCTCTGCTGGGGCAAGGACAGGGGTCACCCTATTTTGATCTGTTCTTTTTGACTATTGGGGCCTTACTACAGCCACATTCCCATACCTGATCCCAGAAAGCATCAAGCCACGTGGCTCCTAGATATTTGGGTATTGCCACCGTTTATTAAACACTCCCCTGAGGGTTATTCCTTAAACAATCCTCGGAGATACAGAGAAAGATAGCTCATTTACAGATGAACGGACAGGTTCAGAGACATAAAGTGAAGATTTGTCCAAGATCACTTGGGAGGTGGCCCCAAATCAGATTCTAAGTCCTTACTCTCCATAACAATTTACAGGGGGAAATCATGCCTATCAATATTCATCCCCAAACGAATCAATTATGTCACATTAAAAATACATATTTTTAAAGATTGATTTATTTATGCATACAAGAGCTGGGGTGCAGGCTAGAAGGGGGGTGAGAGGATACTAGAGACAGAGTGGGGAGCAGAACAGGTGGATTGACTGAAATACACTGCTGAGAGGAGCAGTGGGTGAGGCAGGAGAGGTCTGCTGTGCCATGTGGGAATCTCCCTGGCTGGGGATCGAACTCCTGCTGCAGTGGCTGCGAATAACTTCATAGGCTGAGACTTAACCCCTTGCGCCACCAAGGAGGCCTATGTTAAAAAATTTAAATGATCAAAATAAGAAAGAAAATAGTTATATAACACTATGTGCCAGGTATTGTTCCAAATACTTTACATATATATTGACTCTTTCAGTCTCCACAGCAAGCCTTGAAGCTAATTGTAAGAATTATTACCCCCATTTCACAGACAGGGAACTCACGAGTAGAGGGTCATTTACAAAGACCACTGAGTAAAGGTGATGGGAAGGTTCAAACCCAAGCAATCTGATTCCAGAGTCAGCTTTACTATACTGTTCAAAGTGAAAACCCACTCCACTCCCAGGCCTGGTAATAACCACTGTGTCAAGTTTTCAAGTCCTTTCACCTAGATCAGTTGTTCTCAGCCCAGAGATTCTGGGGTGAGGCCTGGGAACGAGGAATTTTAAAAGCTCCCCAGGTGGTACTAATGTGCAGCCAAAGTTGAGAATCACTAGCTAGCTCCCTCGCCCTGGGACGGAGCCCTGCGCCCACGCGGACACACCTCCATTAGTGTGCGGCCCTCGGTGTGCACACAGGCCTCCTGTCGCAGCCATTCCTGTTTTCCATTCTGAGGGGCTGTGGGTTCTCTGCGGGACTGTTAGAAACCAGTGTGAATACGTTCAAGTACTTCATAAGCACCTACAAGATTCCAGACATTTGAGGCTACAACAGTGAGCAAGACAGATGGGGTCTTTGCCTTTCCGGTATCGTCTGGAACTAACAAATTTCGATGGAACTGTGTCTTTCTCCATGGGTGGGAGGGGTTTGGCACCCCTGGGGCTCTGAGAGGTGAAGCATTCTGGGAGAACTCAGCAAGGGGAGACTGGCTGGGTTGCTCTTCTGGCCCTGTGTACAGGGTGTGTGCCTGGGTTTGAATGAGTGTGACTACGTGGCATGTGTGTGAAGAGGTGCATGCTCTGGTCCCATGAAGATGTGGACAATAGTGTGGTGGAGGAAGAGGTGATGTGGGAGGGCTGTGGGCAAGCTCGCACCAGCCCAAACAGACCGCTCAGAGGGTGGCACATGCAGGCACACGCGTGTGCTCACACACGTGCACTTGCACAGAGCCATTTGTGAGGAGACTGGGTTACAGACTCCCAGGGCCAGAACTCTGCCTTGGGTATGTGGGGGAGGCACAACTGGAGCTGGAAACTAGAGTGGGAGGGAGGGGCCCAGAGGGAGGGAGGCCTGGGAGCCACATCCTTGATCTCTGGTCTGTTTCAGCAGTTCCGGACTTGGTGCTCTGAGTCTCGCTCTCACTAAGGTCGGGATAATCTTGGCATCTCTGTTTCTCTCCTCCGGGTCTCAGGCTCTGAAGCTGATCACATGACTCCGGGTCGCCACCTCCCCAGCCTACTTGGCTCTCTGTGTCCCCTTCTAAGTCTCCGTGTCTCTGCCTCCATATCTGCCATTTTCTCCGTGTCCTTCCTTGTCCTTGCCAGGTTGGGGGAGGGGGCTCAGTGCTCAGGGAGCAGGTGTGGACTCACTCAGGCAGCAGGGAGTGAAGCTGAGGAGGGCACAGAGCCAACAGCCCCTGGACACACAGCCACACTCCAGGACACAAACTCAAGGCTTGCGCGGGAACAACAATGACATACATGGCGAGCTGGGTTCTTGGGGAATCCGCAGGGACATCCGCACAGGTACACAATTCAACATGCAGCTGCGCCCAGAAACACATTATGCCAGATACAGAGGAACATATGCAGATACCAAGGGCTCACACACACACAAATACTCAGCCAGGCACACAGGGATATGCTGTCCCTGACACACTCAGCATTCCCTCCAAGGAAAACCCAGGGCCCCAGGCAAGCAATCACACACACACACACACACACACACACACACACACACACACGCCTTAGGCACACAGGTACATAACACACGTACAAAGGCACAGGTACAGTTCCTTATTCGATAGCAATCACACTCAGAACCACATACATTCAGAAATTAAGGAGACCAATGTGCACGGACCGCAAATATCCTCAAGGACAACCAGGAACAGGCGCATCGAGGGACACACCCAGACACAGGCAGCATCCTCAGGTACACACATCCCTCGGGGCTCAGTCTGGAGCACCTGGGGAAACGCCCGTGGGGGTGGGGGCAGGGCAGCCCCCCGACGCACCTGGCGCCCAGGGCTCTCCCCTAGGCGCCCCGAGTGTGCGTGCCCGTGCGTGCGCGCCCGCCCGTGCGCGCCACCACCTGTGGGAGGAGAGGTGAGCCCTGCGCCTGGGGCTGCCCGGGTGGCGGCGCGGGGGGGAGCGGTTGCCATGGCGCGCAGAGCACGGCCGCATACTAATCGGCGGCCACGGGCGCTGCCCTCCCACTGGCGGGCTCCCTCCTCCCACCACTTCCTCCAGCTCCTCCGAAGTCGCTCTGGCCCGCCCGCGGCTTGTCCCCCGCGCCCAACTCAGGGGGCATGAGTCTCCAGCTTCGGGCCTGGGGGTCAGTCGGGAGTCCAGGACTGCGGGACCCTCGCTCCCCCACTCTCCCGACAGAAGGCCCAGGCCAGGTGAAAGGCTGCACTGGGTGGGCGGTGGGGGCACGGGGGGAGTGGTGTTGCTGTGGGGCCTGCCCGGCCTGGGCTCGGGCACCAAGCGGGCATGGCAGCTGGGAGCCGCAGGTGCTGCCTTGGAAATGGGGGTGGCTATCCTGGGAGGGGGGAACTAAAGGGGAACTTAACCCTTTTGTTGCCAGTGGGTCCTCCTTTCGCTCTTCCCCAGGCTTGGCTGGAGGAGGGAAGAGACTTGACCAGTGGCTGATACAATCCACAAGCTTCCACCATCTCTCCAGACCTGGCTTCACCTGGGGTGAGAGGCACATCAGTTACCGTCACTCCAGTTCTGACCTGGTCTGACTGGTAGAAGTGCCACTGAGGCCTGAGGGGAGTGGGGCAGTGGCACCAGAAGGGTTAACATCTCCCCATACCTTGATCCAGTCCCAGAATCCCCTTTCACAGAGCCTTGACCCCCTACCCACTCATTCCTGCTGTTTTAATTGGCATGGAGGGGCGTGGTGTTACCCTGGGTTGGTGGGAGGGAGGGGATCAGCAGAGGGTTTGCAGGTAGAGTCAGTGGGAGGGGGGCCTAATGGGGGGAGCCAGGCGGTTGCCTAGCAACTCCACAGCTGTCTGTTGACCTAGAAGAAGCTGCGCTGTCTTGACACAGCTGGTGTTTACATGTAACTGAGGCTCTGGCTTAGCGCTTGCTTGGAGGAAAGCTGAGGCAGGGCCCTGGTGGCAGCCTGGCCCCAGCCACCCCCCTCCGTGGTGGGCTCCCTGCCTGCCTGCCCTCTGCATCAGCTCCCACCTCAGGCCCAACAGAAACCAAGTGGGAAGGCAGATCTCATAGCTGAGGCTGTGGGACTGGGGAGAGCTGATGTTCATACATAGCAGAACCTGAGGCCTTCAATACAGAAGGGGTGGGAGATTCCAGAAGGTTCTGGGAAGGGTATGTGTGGTGTGTGCATGCCCACACAGGGAACCAGACGGGGCACCCGGACACCCAGACCCACAAAAGCAAACTGACAGAGCACAGAGATGCCCACGGACATAGTGACATCCAGGCAGACAGGCAGACAGGCACACAGATGCACGACAACCGAGCCATTGAGGCCCGGACACAGACCCGCCCGGACACAGACCCGCCCACACACATCTTGACACAGCAGTAGGCCCTGACCACCTCGAAGCAACACACACTCAACCTCATGACATGCACCCAGACACCTCCACGTGTTAACATCAACAGCCCTCCCAGGAGCGCAGGCCCTCCCAGCCAGAGTTTGCGGGTCTGCCTAATGAGCGGGAGAAGCCTACCCTGGTCACCCACACAGAAACTCAGCTGCCTAACCGGTGCTGATCCTCCACAAAGCACAGGCCCCCAGTCCCTGACATAGGCAGAGACACGCCCAGGAGCCCAGCATGTGAAGAGGCGCAGGTCCCCAGAGGACCGCGGGCCCTGACATGTCCCACCTGCACCCACACAAATACCAGTAGCACAAACACATGCCGGCCGAGGGTGTGGGCAGAGCCGAGACTTCTCCCGCCCCACAAGCCCTGAGTAACAGCAGATGTGCCTCGCTTGGGGTCAGAGGGCCCAGCAGGCACAGGACAGGACACAGATGAACCTACATAACCTGGGCTGCACCCCTGATCCTCCAGGGAAGAAACAGCACTAGTTCTTTTCCTGGGAGCCCCAAGATTGAGGGGAAAGATAAAGCCCATCCCAGGAGTCCCTGTCTGGAGCTCTGTCTTGTGGATTCCCAGGTTTTGTTCTGCCCAGATGTGCCACCTGGGTCGGGTGGAGGCTACATCTCCCTCCCTGGCAGCTCTGGACATCAAAGACAGACACACAGACAGACAATAACTGGGCAGTTCCTGGGGGTTCTCCAGGACTTCCTGACAAAGGTGAGCTTGGGATTGGGCCTTGGAGCCCAAGAGGAAGGGGGGCAGGGAGTGTGCTAAGGAGGGCCTCCTTTTCCTACCACTTACCCCGCCCCTCATCCACCAATCTCTCCTCCCCCCAGGGCCCAAGGGGCCTGCTGGGGCCCCACAGCCCCATCAGCCCAAGCAGTGAGCAGGAGGAGGAGAGTGGATATTTTTAGCTTCCCTGCCACTGACATTTCGCAGCAGGCGACCTGGGGTGAAGCTGAGTGAGTGCTGAAGGCTGGGAGAAGCCGACAGCGCCTTCCCGCCCCCGTGCACATGCACACACAACTGTGCACACACACCACCACAGTCCCCAGTTCTCATATAAGCTGCAGAACTGCACAGGTATGCAGGCACACACCTAGACACACGCACATGCTCCCTGGCACACACTGTGTTCACGTGCCATTTACGTCTGAAACCTCACACACCTGAACACACACAAAATGTATCTAATTTACATTTGCAGATACACAGTTCGTACATACAACACACTCCCCACAACTAGCCAACACATACACTCCTTCATGATTCATTCAGATGCCTGTGGTGTGTTGGGCACTGTTCTAAACACTGGAGATACTGTGAGCAAAATAGACAAAAATTTCAGCCCTCATAGAGTTCACTTTGGGAAGGGGCAAGTTTGACAATAACAAAACATAAATAAAGCATCACTTCAAGAACCACCCAGAAAACCCAATCCCCTAAAATATACAACCACACATGTGACCAGCTCCCTAACATTCTCTGACCCAACAGTACACAGTTCGCACACAACCCGGAGTCAAGGTTCATACAGGCAATTCTATCAAAATAATCACAGATGTGATTGCACAGACATGTGCAATGACACAGTTGACCTATAAATGTTCATGCAATTCAAACCCAAGGCACATAAATCCAGCCACACACACACATATGTAGCTATATAATTTACCTACCTACACACACGAATACAGCTGACACAAACACACCTAAGTGCGGTTCACATAACCCTCGCACACACATACATGTGCACGCTATTCCCTCATGGTAAAATTTCTCTCTCTGCCATTACAGACACACAGATACTTTCCACAGTCTTCCCCCACACCCTCAGCCCAGTAAAGTCCAAGTGTGTCTGCTGTTTGTTCACATGTGTACACACAGAGTCCTCAAATACTCACAAGTTCACGCACACACCCAACTCCTCTGATCCTAAGAAGCCACACACCCCAAGTTAGTTTGCACCCAGGTACCAGCCCACTTGCCCACAGCAGCCCCTCCCTCCTTGTCTCACTAGGTGAGACAAGCGGTCACAGCGGTCACAAATGCACCCTGAAAGCTGACCACAAGTTTATGCCCTTGCTACCTCCTTCCTCAGGGTTTGGGGGTTGAGTCCAGGCCCTAGAGACACCCTGGGCTCCCCACCCCCACTCCCGAGGAGCAGGACTCCTTCCAAGCTCAGAATTTGTCCCTGGCTACGGAGGCCAAGGAGAGTCCATATTCCTCAGATCTGCCCCCTGCTCACTCCCTTTGCTTTTTTCCCTCCTGCCTCCCTTCTTCGGTTCCTTCTATTTCTCCCTCTCCCCATTCTGCCTCCACTTCTCCCCTTGACCCAGACCCAAATTCTCCTCTTCTCTGCCAAGTTTTGCTGCTTGAGATGGCATTGGAACCTTTCTGACAAACAGACATACTAATAAATAGACAGACACGTCACTTGGGACCAGAAAAAAAAAGCACAAGAGGTCATTGTCATAGCATGAAGACCTGGGAAGGAGAAAGTGCTAAATAGGCCAAGGAGAGAAGACTGCATAGCAGACACAGCTGGGAGAAAGACCCAGGGCAGCCCTAGCTCTGCTGTGTGACCTTGGGTCAGTTACTGCCCCTCTCTGGATTTGTCTCTCTTCAAAGAGGGAGTTGCAGTGGGTGATTTTTGAGGCAATGAGATTCTCAATGAGATTCTCAAAGATACTGCAGCGGTTGTAGAAACAGGGAGAGGGCTTGGGAGCCTCTGGAGTCTGATTAGAGCAATAAAAGCCCCTTCCTCAAAGGTCCTCCCAAGTCTCTCCCCGTTCTAGGTCTGGGGGCTCTAGTCTGGGTTGAAGCACCAGAGACCAACAGCACCCCCTGCCCCCCAACACATATAGACACATGTGCTCCCCTAAGCCTTAGCCACATCCTTTGCCCTTTCTGGACCTTTAGCATCCACACTTCTATATGTAGGGGCTCACTTTCCCTCTGTGCCGGTGAGCCCGTCTATGTGTGCACTGTCTGTCTGTGTGTCTGTCTGTCTGCCTGCCAGCAGCCTTCAGGCGCCAGGAGGAGAGCCAGCAGTCAGGGAGGTGGGGGCGGGGAAGGAGGTAGCGTTGACAAGTTCCAATGTCTGGCTTTCCCTCCTGGAAACCCCGAGCTGGGGCTGGCCCCCCCTTCTCTTCCTGTCTCTCTCGCTCAAGCACGTCCCTTCTAAGAGCCCCTCTCTGCAGACACCCCCAGTGGAACCAAGCCCAGATTTGCTGCCAAGAAGGCCGACATTTCTTAGACTTGCCACGTTAAAGGGGCCTGCACAGGCACGCACACAAATCCCCCCTCCATGTCCTCCTCCTGTGCACATTCAGACGACCCGAAACACACAAAGACACAGTTGGACACAGCGGCCACCTGTGCACACAGGAGGAAGCACATGGAGCGCATCTGACCCTGGGCTCACAGACAAGTACAAACACAGCCACGTACCCCCCTTCTTACACTCAGCTCACCAGGCTCAGAAGCACACACCGTTTCCAGCATGCGGTGCTCACAGGCACACACATAGTCACGCGCAGGGCCTTGCCGTGCAGAGAAACAAGTGCAAACCCGTTCCACATTGTCTCCTTGCACAGCACCACCGCCGCCACCACCTCCCTGTACAGATGCAGCCACAGGAACACACGCCCGTGCCGCCTGTTCCTGCACACTCAGCCAAGCATGGTGATCCCCTGCCTCGCCAGAGAGAACCACAATCACAAAGTCCACTGGGCAGAGACAGTGTGTGCCCACGCCCTGGACATTTGGACTAGCCCACACGGACACACCGTGTCTTCCTGGGCAGGGAGACACACACGTAGTCACAGCTGCACGCAGCGTTCCCTCATGCACACGCAGTGTCCCTGGGCGCACACACATGCGCTCGAGCTCACAGTGCTGTCATTATTCCCGTGCACACAATAACAAAGGCGCAGGTGCCCCCGACACACCCAGACATGACATACACAAGCTCAGGCACATGTACTGACCCTTTCGTGCACACGTGGGTTCCTTGTCACTAACAGTCGGCTTCCATGTGCACATGCTGCTAGACACAGCATCCCTGTACACAGGACGTGTTCAAAGCAGGAAGTACACAGCTTTCCCTTGTGCTTACACAAACACACAGTGGCCCCCTGTGTAGGCACAGACCGGCACAAACTTATACAGCATCACCTGTGCACACTGAGGCCAACACAGTCTCACAAGTTGTCCACAGCTTGCCCCTCCCGGAACACACTAGTGTGCACACTCCCACAGCCAGACAGCTGCACGAACCTCCTACACAGACCCACCAGGCCCCCCAGTCGCCAGCCCCAGCCTGGTGCCTCCCTCCCTTGCTGGGGAGGGTGGGGAAGAACTAGGAAGGCTGGAGGCTGGCTCAGCTCGCGTTCCCTCCCTCCATGGCTGGCTTGCACCCTCCTGTCTGGCAGAGTCAGCCAGCCCAGCCCCGGCTCGCTCCGGCAGCCCTGGCTGTTCTGGGCAAACTCTCAGAGGGTTGGTCTCGGCTGATGCCGCATCAGCAGCAGCAGCAGCAGCAGCAGGGGCGAGAAGGCTGCAGGCGGCTGCCAACGTGGCAGACGGCGGGCAGGGCGGCAGGAAGGAAGCTGGGCCTGTTTTGCGCCCACTCACTGGGGGAGACAAAACCAAGGGGGCTGGGTGAGCAAGCAAGGCAGCTGGGCAGGAGGACCTGGTGCCCAGCCTGGGCTCTGAGCCCGCACTGGTCCCAGGCTCACTGAGTGACCTTGGGCGACTTGCGCCCCCACTCTGGTCCTGTCTCTTTCAGCAGTGAATCAGACAATATTCTTCCAGCTCCAAAACCTTGCATCCGGTTCAGTGCAGAGAACTCACAGGAGGGACACGTGGGTGGGTTTACTCTGTGGCCTCGGGCTAGTCCCTTTCCCTCTCAAAGCCTAAGCCTTTCAGTCCAACAATAAATATTTCTCACCTCTGCAGTTGTGACCATTGACAAAATGTTTTCATTTTGTAAAATGGTGCTGCAAAGGTAGTACCACTTTATGAGGGAGAAAACAAAGGCACAGAGTGGTCAAATGGTGTAGTCAAGGCTACCCAGTGAGTAAGTGGCAGAGCTGAGACAGGAGCTGGGGCAGGAGCTCAAGGCTTCTGAGTTAGTCTCAAAAATCAGCACTGCCCACTTTATCTTCCCATGGTCCCACGCCTCCCACTGGGAACCTGGCTGCCCCTCTGAGGCTCCCTCACCACCCCCCCCAGTCCTGAGCCCCACCAGAGCCACCTGGTTCTGCCCTGGGGAGGCGGGTGCAAAGGCCAGACAGGCCTCCCACTAGCATTCCAGCTGCCACTGGGAACACAGCTGTCAGCAGGTCCAAGAGAGCCAAAAGCCGCCTCCCAAGCAGGCCCACATAATTGGTACATTGTCAACTAAAAAACAGAGCTGCTGAGGGGTCCTGGGCAAGCCACAGTCCTCTCTGGGCCTTGCTTCCTTCATCTGGCTGCAGCGGCCCAACCAGATGATTTCCAAGGGCCCTTTCGGCTTGGACAGTTGCCGCGTGGAGGCAGCTGTGCGGAGGTCCCTGGCCAGCCCTGGGTGTGCCCCAAAGGTCTGGACCTAGACTCTGGCCTCTGCCTTACCTGTGGGTTGGCATCGCTTCTGGGCCCTCTCACAGTGCTTGATGTGTGGATGGACAGACAAACAAATGGGCAAAGACATGAAAGAGAAAAAAGAAGTTTCAACCAGTGCTGAAGGGACTTAGCACCCTCTGAGGAAGACACAGAAAGAAAAGGCAGAAAGAGGTTGTCCCCCTACCCACCTTCTTGGTTGATTCCCCAAAGCTATCCCAATGCTCATTCTGCCCATCCCCTCCAGGGCTGGCTGTGGGAAGGACAACTGTGGACAGATGGTTGTAGGGAGGTGGTGGATCGGGGGGATCCATCCTGGGCACTATGGAGGAGGTTCCCAGCTCACCTGTGGGGGTGAAGAAAGACTTCTGGAGTCAGGATAAGCCTGGGAGGCTCGAATGCTCCAGTGTGTGTCTGTTAGAGTGCAATTATTATCCCATTTTACAGATGGGAAAATCAGTGCTCAGAGGTAGAGACAGAGCCAGGCCTTACACCCAGGCCTTCCTCGCTGCAAAGCCAGTGTTTTTTGTGCTCTGTTACAGCTGCCTCCCCAAGGAGTGAATCGCTAATGGTGGCATTTCAGATTTCAGATGCAGTGACAGCGAACTGGGGAAGAGGTTCTGGACAGATGGTTCCCAATTGGGTCCCTGCCTCGGGCTAGCAGACCAGAGGGTTGTCAGGGCAGGCTGAGCACCCTCCCCTCTTCTGTTCTGCTTCTGTGTGGGATGCAGGCAGCCCTCCCACCCCTACACTCTCCTCACCATCCCCCTCCAGCCCTTTGGCCCTGCCTGGGTGACCTGCATGAGCTCAGCTTCCCAGCAGCCCTGCGGAGGAGACAGCCTCTGCCCTCTAATGGCTTGGCAGTGCCAAGGGAGGCGGGGCTGTGCAGGGGTGGGGGGGAGCTTCCCAGCTACCAGACCTCTAGTTCTGTCCCCCAACTCAGCAAACCCCTGGGGTTTGCTGCAGAGGCCCAAGCTGGGACAGGTGGTGCAGGGCTGGGGCACGCTGGTCAGGCCCGTCCCCGTTGCTGCAGCCTTGTTGAGCTGCCATTAACAAGTGGCCGGAGGTTGCCGTGTCTCCATGGAGACCAGACAGTCAGTGCGGCTCCGGGGTGAGGGCCGTGATTAGTGAGTGTCAGCTTTGCCAGCCCTGCTCTTCCCACCGCCCGCTGCTGGCCTGGAAGACAACAGGCCTGGCTGGGGGTGGGAAGAACAGGGAGGGGGCCTAGGCCCCCACAGGCAGGGGGGTGTCCAGGCCTAGCCCCAGGTGCTGTGCCTTCGTGTGCCCCCACCATGACTCCTCCCCCTGCCTTCCTTCCCAATTGATCTTCCGTGCAGTCCCCACACGAGGTGAGCTTTCTGAAAACACAAGCTGAATCCTGATGCTGCCTTTCTCAAGAACTTTCCATGTCTCCCCTCGAGGTAAAGAGTCAAATTCCTTTTCATGGCATTCAAGACTTTCATTTATTTATTCATCCATACAAGTCTTTTTTGAGAACCTACTGTGTGCCAGGGAGCCCACCAGCTGTCCTACTTCAATGCAACAAGCGAGATCCCTGCCTTCCCGGAACTGGAACTCCCCATCCAGCGAGATACATTATCAACAAAATGCAAGTAAACAGATGCATGACTACAATCATGAGGGGCCTGAGAAGGAAACAGAAAGGGTATGTTGGGAGAGAATCATTTATGGGGGCCAGTCTACCTAGTGATCAGCATGGCTTCTCTGTGGAGGCAACATTTTGAGAGTCACATTCATGGAGACAAAAGATGTGGAAATGGGGAGAAGGGGCGCCACAGGCAGCGAGGCCTAGTGGGCTGCCCTGGCCTGCTCCTCCCTCCCTGCCTCCACCCCCACCCGTGCTTCCTATCTTGGTTAAAGGCATTGGGACTGATCCGAGGGGAGAACCTCTGAGCTATCTCCGTTCTTCCCCCACCCCCCTGCACCCAGCTCATATCTGTCCCATGTCCTGTCATCTCTTCTGTCTTCTCTCTCCTTGTCACTGAAGAGGCCATGGTTTCCACTTGGACTATCACACCTGCCTCCTAATGGGCTTCTCCATTCTTCCATTGCTTCCTTCCGATTATGGATGGAGATCAGCCCTTTATGTGCTGGCACTCTGCTGGGCCTCGTGCTCGCAGCGGTAAACAGGGCCACACAGTCCCTGCCCCCAGCCAGAGTCCAGTTGAGAAGACATGGGCAGGCCACAAGGGTCAAGGAAGACCAGGAAGAGCCTGGGGGGGTCAGGAAGGGCCTGGAAGGGTCAGGAAGAGCCTCCAGAAGAAAGCGTGGCTAACCTGAGACCTAGTCAGGCAAAGGGAGGAGGAAATATCCCTTTGCAGAGGGAAGGGCAGGTGGGCAGGGGCAAAAGGTCAACTTGCTGCAGGCCAGCAGAGAGCTACCAGGGGATTTGGACCCAAGGGGGAGCATGTTCATTTTTCTAAAATCACTTTTATAAAATAGGCACAGTTACTTCTTTTCCCAGCTCTAAAAATCTAGATCTATCCCCAAACTTAATGCAGCAGCAGCAGCGGCAGTGAGGTGCTTGAAACTGCCTTTTCAGCCTCATTTCCTATCCCTCCTCCCAGCTGACTCTGCTCAGCCACACCCAAACAGGTCATTTCCTTCCACATCTCTGGGCCTTTGTCCACGTAGTACATTCCTCCTGGAATACTCTCTCCCACTTCTCCAGGTGAATTCCTTTTTTTTTCTTTTTCCTGGGGAATTCTTCATCCAACAAGACCCAGCACAGATATCCCCTCTTCCAAGAAGCTTCTCCAATAACAATAAGTTTCTCCTCGAGGCCCCCACAACACTTACAGAGAACTAATACTCGTGGAATGCTGCTTTCCCCGTGTGCTAGATTTATGTGAGCATTTCATGGGCATGATATTATCTAATCCTCCTGGCTATCTTGGAAGAAAGTATCTCACGAGCATTCCCATTTTTCTCATGTGAAACTGAGGCTCAGAAAGGTTAAGGCGCTGACCCAGTTTCCAAAGGTGGTCAGAGCCATGATTCCAGCCCAAGCAGTTGGCTGCCACAGATCGTATGCTCAGTTCCCGGTCCACCTCGCCCTTGGATAGGATTTTGAGCTTTGTATCTGCCTCCCCTACCAGCCTAGCAGCTCTTGGAGGGAAGCGTCTGCGTCTGATTCATCCAGGGTCCCATATGGCTCCACACACAGGAGGGGTGTGTAAATGCGTGTAGAATGAACAAATAACTTTGGCTAGAACATTGTGAGATGGGTTCGCAGGATAAATTAAACCTCTGTGTCCTGAGTGGGTCTGCTTATCATCCTGGGCTGGACGCCATGCCAAGTCCAGCACCTGGCTCCTGGCCCAGCCCCAACAAGTTTCTGCTGGTGACCTTGGGACTCCCAGCCCTTGCCTGGAAGGTCCTTCCGAATGAGCCAGATTCATCTTTGCTAGGTTTGCCAGACCTACCCTCAGGTTATAGCTGTGTGACCCCCTCAGGCAGTGACTTCACTTGTGAGTCTCAGTTTCTTCATCTTCAAAATGGCCTCCATAGTGACTGCTTTTCAGGGCTGTTGTGAAGATAATGGCAACCATTACCATTATTTCTCAGTGCCTACCATGTGCTTGATATCTAAATGCTCTACATTTGTGCGCTCGTTTATTCCTCACCACAGCTTTATGGCATATGTAATGTTACCACCCACTTTACAGCTGAGGAAACTGAGGTGCAGAAGGGTTAAGGGACCTACCTAAAGTCACACAGTTCATGTATGACAGGGCTGGGAGCTGGCAGTTAAACCCTTAACCCTAGGTTTTGCCATCTTTTACCATTAGCATAGTTACAACTCAGTTCCAGAACTTGGCCAGCAACCAGGCTGCCTCAGTCATCTGTTTGAGGAATGGGATACAGCAGAGGTGCTCTGAGTGCCCCCTGGTTGCAGAGCCAGGAAGAAGCAGAAAAGTGTTCCAGGCTGAAGGGAGAGCCATATGGAAAGAGCCAGGGCTTGACTCTGTTCTCCCTTCAGTTCCCCTCCCCCTAAGATAGCTGGGCAGGGCCCTGGGAGCAGCGCAGAAAGTGGCCCCCTGGCCTGAGCTCACAACTCTGCCCTCCTTCCCGGCCTGTGGCCTGAGAAGATGGCGCTTTCCCAGAACCGAAGCCAAGGCAGCAGCCCCCCCTTCCCCTCCAAGGCCCAGCTGTGGGGTGGCTGCCCAAGCTCCCGCCAGCCCCGCCTCTCCTACTCCCGGGCCAAGTTACTGCTCTGTGGTCACCTGGACCCAATTTCCTCCTTCCTGCCTCCTCCCATCTCTGGGAAGCGCCCCTGGGCTGCCCTGCCAATTTCCAAAGGCTTCTCCCCCAGGAAGCCATCTCTGTCTCCACCCCTCCCCCCAGGTCTCCTACCCCAACTTGGAACATTCTAGCTGCTCTCCCTTCAGCCCCACACGTAGAGAATCACTCGGACCATCAGCCCATTTTCCATTTGGTTCCTGGCTGAACACTGGGTCCCCCTGGCCAGACTATGAGTTCCTTTCCCCTGGGCGGTTATCACAGCCTGTGCTTCCCTCGCTCCCCGCAGCGCCTGCAGTGCCTGGCAGGGAGGAGCCCAGAGCCAGTGTTGCCTCTGCTCCAGGAACTGAACCTTGGTGCTCTCTATTCTGCCAGTTTGGGGCATCAATCTACTCTTCACTTGACAGGTGAAGAGACCCAGAGTCCTGGAGAGGGTGGGCGTTGAGGGGAGGGAGACTCCCCTAAGGTTACCCAGAGACCAGAGCAGGCCTCAAACCGAGGTCTTCTGACTCTTAGATCCGGGTTTCTGATGCTCTTCCTGAATCAAATTTATAATCCTCCAGGTCCTTGTTTTCAGATAGGAACTCAAAGTAGTTCCCAACAATGTATTGTCAGAACATGGGGGTTGCATTCTACCTCAGATGCCATAGCTGGAAAAGCCCCCAAAAGGTTATTAGTCCAAACTCCCTCCACCCACCCTATTTCATAAGCAAAAAAATGAGACCCAGAAAGCCGAAGGGGTTTCCTCAAGGTTACACTAAGCTAGGGCCAGAGCTAAAATAGGATTTCATGTCTAATTCTTTAAAAGAAAATTAAGATTGTTCCACAGCATCTCCACCAAAAAGGGAAAGAGAAGGAGAAGAGGAGATGGTAGAAAAGTAAAAGAATTAAGTATCATCAACAAATTCATTTATTCAACAAAGGCTTTTTCTTTTTTTGGAGGGCTTAATAATCCCTGGCTCTGTGCTGAGAATAGAAGGGCGAAAAACGACGGGTGGACAAGACAAAAGGGGGCTCCTGGGTCCGGGAACTGTTCAGCTTCAAAATGTTCCACATCTCAACCCGGGTGCCAGTTACATGGTGTGTTCAGTTTGTGAAAATTCATCATTTTGTTACGTGCACTTTTCTAAATGTACATTTTAGTTAAAATAGATGGTCAAGAGGGCTCTTTCATCTGGTGACAGCCACCGGGTGAGCCAAAATGGACGCCATAATCAGATCCCCGGCTATGGAGGAAAGAAGAGCCACGGAATGCACTTTCTTCTCAGGGTGCTCAGCTGGCTGTATGCCAGCTGTCAGCAGTCCTCAGGGCCCCGCTCCACCCAGCAGGATAAAGCACGCACCCTGGGATACGAAGCCAGGCAAGGTTATGTCATACATCAGATTTGTGTGTGCCGTGTCCCATGGTGGCCGAAAAGGCCCAGTTCCAAAGGGTGCAACCTCTGGCAGCCTGTCCATTGGGGTGTTCACCAGCTGAAGTTTGCTGGAAGCCTTCAACCTGCTGCTGAAGAGCGAGCTGGACACCACTGTGCCCTGAATTCAGAGGCCTGAACTCTTACTGGGATGGTGAAGATTCCATATACAGATTTTTTGAGGTTACCCTCATGGATCCATTCCATAAAGCTATCAGAAGAAATCCTGACACCCAGTGCATCACTAAAGCAGCCACCAGCACAGAGAGAGGCCGGAGCTGACATCTGCAGGCCGGAGAGCCGTGGTCTTGGCAAGGGCCACAAGCTCCATCACAAGACCAGTGGTTCCTGTGTGCAGCTTGGAGAAGGCGCTATGCTCTCCAGCTCCATAGTTATCAGTAATAAGTAATGTTTGTAAAATTCTTACTACCAAATAAACAATTTAGACAAAGAAAAAAAAGGAAGGGGGCTAGGCAAGAGCACTGAGTTCACAGAGCTACAGTGCAGTAGAATAGACATTAGACTACTAGTTACACAGATAATTATTTAATTATAACTGGGCAAGTATGACAATAAAGCAGGTGATATTGGCTTTGGAGTGGGAGGACCTGATTGATCTGGGAGTAATCAAGTCAGGCTTCTTGAAGGAGGTGAAGTATAAATTGAATTGTAAAGGATGAATAGGAATTAACGGAGTGGGACTGATTCTCAATCCCTACCTCACATCGCACAAAAATTAATTCAAGATGAATCACGGACCTAGATTTGAAAGCTAATCCTTTAGAGCTTCTAGCAGAAAACATGTAGGAATATTTCCATGATCTTGGGCCAGGCAAAGATTTCTTAGGCACCAAAAGCACTAACAGAAAACAAAATTATCAGGGAATGGGGGAAAAGACAGAGAAAACAGTATGTGTGAAGGCCCAGAGGAAAGAAGTGGCAAGGTGTGTTGGAAGAACTGAGAAAAGGCCAGCAAAAGTGAAGGCAGGGGAGAGTGAAGTGAGAAGAAGTCCAAGAGGTATGCAGGGGCCAGGCTACCCAGGGCTTTATGGGTTGGGTTAGGAGTTGGCACTTTATCCTGAGGATACTAGGCAGTCAGAGAAGGATTTTAAGTAAGGGGAGTGGCAGGAGCAGCAATTGAATCAAAGATTGGGGATAATGTCACCTTAACCTGGCTTTGCAAAATTGAGCATTACCTTATTTGATGTGCCCAGAATTGCAAGGTATTGCCTACACAGAAAGGAGAATAGGAGGAAACACTCCCGTTTCTCCCTGCTCAGCAACCAGATAAGGCCAGGCTTGGATTCTGCTTCCTTGCAAATCAAGATGTTGTTCTACAACTTGAAAAGTCACTTAATCCAGGTGTCAGGATGAGGTGGGGCTTTGGGCTCTGAGGCCTTGTCCTACCAGGCCCAGCCCTGGTTGTAGAGGAGCTGGAGTCTGCCAGGTTCTGCCTACGCTCAGGCACCTGCTACAGCCTATCTCATCCTGCTCACCACTTAAATTTCCCCATCTCCTCTTCCTTCTCCTCCTCCCTTGGTGGACCGAAAGGTCCCTTAGGGAAGAAAGAGCCCAGATGTCAGGGAGTCAGCACTCAAAGTGACGATTCAATTCAAGACATTTATTGAGCACCTGCTGCATGCAAAATAAGTGCCAAAATTAAGAAAGGTATTGTTCCTGCTCTTGGACAGTGTTGGGGTAATGAAGGAAAGAATGCAATGTTACAAGTGCTTTATAGAGGTACAAAGTGCAAGCGAGAATAGAAAGTGACACTGATTTCACTTGGGGACCAAGTGATTCTGTGAGGCTATCAAGGAAAATTTCCTCTAAGAGATGATATTTAAGCTGGGTGGGCTAAAAAGAATAAGATTGACAGCAAGAAATGTTCTTTGTTGCAGAGAAAATTATAAGAATGAGATTGACCGTTGGGAGCCAGGTACTGTGCTAAGCACCTTATGTATTCATTTAATTCTTACAATGACTCTATGAAGTAGGTAGTATCATTATGTCAACTTTCCGGATGTGCTAACTAAGGCTCAGAATGGAGATTTGATTTGTTTTCGAATTCCCATAGATGGTGAGTGGCAGAACCAGGACTTGAACCCAGAACTATCTGCTTACACACCTTTAACTTCTACTGCAGATTGGCTTGGGCAAAGGACTTGTGGAGGACAGAGGCATTTGATGAGGTTGGAAGGGTGAAGGCAGGGGTGGGTGGCAGACATCTTGGTGAAGAATATGGGCTTTATCCGGAAACAATGGGGAGCTACAGAAGGTTCATTAGTGAGGGAGGAGGTAAAGAGGGATGGCACCCACAATTAGCTTTTTATTTTTAGAGGTGAACTGTGAAGGAGAAGAAGCTAGAGATAGAGAAGCCTGTGTAGGAATTGCTACAAAAATCCAAGAAAAAGATGGGGGGAGGTGAAGAACAGAGAAGAGGGAGTACAAAGGGGAGACACCAAGAAGAACCTAGGGATTCATTGCCTCTGACAGATGAAGTGGAAGGAGTCAAAGATGATGTCCCACGTTTTTGACCTCTGTGCCCCAGAAGGAGCCCCAACAATTGCTAACAACATAGGGCATCCCGCTATGACTCAGGTTCACCCCACACACAGCACCCAGAAAACTCACTCCTGAAAGGCGCTTTATTCTTCTCCAAGTACTCATGTCTGTTCACTCACCCAACATACAGGGAGCACCTACTGAATGCCAGATGCTTCGGGAGCTAGAGGTAGGCAGGGAACTGGCTCAACCTGCCTCATCAGTGGGGTTACTGCCTGGGGTCTGGATTTGAATTCTAATTCTGCAGCTTCTTTGTGTGGAGTCCTGGCTCAGCCTCTAACAAGTTGTGACTTCATGTAAGTTCCTAAACCTCTCATTGTCTCAGTTTCCTCATCCGGAGGATGGGGAAACACACAGAAATTAAATGGGTTAATACATGTAAAGTCTCTGGCACCAGGGAAGCATTCTGTCTCAGCTATTATTATTACAGAGTTCACATTTTAGTGGGGAGACAGATCCAATTACACAATTAATTATTTAATTACAACAGTGACAGATACCCTGAAGGAGCAATACAATCGGGAGACGCGGGAGGGGCTCCCAGAATGAGTGATGGTCCTGCCTACTGAGCTGGGTGAGCTGGGGCTGGCCAAGTGAAGCCTGAGGGAGGGCCAGGTACTGGAGGCGAGGGGCCAATGAGTAGGCAGACCCTCTGACAGAAGGAGGTGCTGAGAGGGCGGTACTTCTGGAATATTACCTCTTATAACAGCACTGAGAAGTAGGTCAGGCAAATACTCTGCCCCCATTTAACAGAAAGGGCACTAAGGCCCAGAGAGGAACAGCGACTTAGCTGGTCACTGACCAAGCCTCCTGGATGGATGCTCTGCCCCCACTGAGGCAGGGGCTAGAGGGGACAAGCCTGAGAAGAGGCCTTTGTCCCTCTTCCTGCTGGGGTGGGAGCAGCGAGCGCTGAGGCCGCAGCTGGCCACCAGCAGCTGTGGCGGCCAGAGCTGCATTCCTTCCCCTGCCAGCAGAGCAAGTCCAGGCTCATGGCAGGGGCTGGGAACGTTCTTTTTGTCTATAAAAAAAAAAAAAAAAAAAAGCACTTCAGTCAACATTAAGTCGTGACTTCAAACAGACACAGCTCCCAACTGTCCTCCCTAGCCCCTGGTCTCTCCAACTCCCCAGGGTAAGCCCCTGGGCAGCCAAGTTTCAGGGAAAGGCAATGAGGCCTGCACTTGGAGTTCAAAGACTCTGTGGTGAGTCCTGGCTCAGCCTCCAACTTGCTGTGTGACCTCAAGCGGGTCACCAGCCCTCTCTGGGCCTGAGTATCCTCTGCAAAACAGGGAAGGGAGGGTTGGATGACATCAGGTGGGGTGGAGAGCCTAGCAACCGGTTCTAGCCAGTTGCAGCAGCTTTGCTGCCCTTCAAGTTTGAGGCACTGGGGCCTCGGGGGTCCGGAAGCTAGGGACAGGCAGCCTTTCATCTCTGCTGGCCCAGGGTCGCTGCAGGTTGGCAGGCCCCACATCCCGAGATCGCGTTTCAGGCTGGAAGGGGCCTTCCTGTGACCTCAGCTGGCCAGCCCTGCCCCTGTCGCCCTCCTTCCCATTCTCACCAGAGGGAAGCAGGCAGCATCCCGCCCAAGGTCACTGGCCAGCAAGTGGCTGTCCTTCGGGCTGCCCTTCCCTCCCACCCGAGCCAGCCCCCACCAGCCTCCCACTGTAAAGCCTCAGGTCTCCTGGGCCATTAGGAATCTGCCAGGCGAGGCGTGGTCTTTTTCCTCTCTCTTGTTTCTTGGCTTGTTTTCCTGGTTCTCCAACAGCCGCCTCCTGCAAAAGCCTCCGGGTGCGTGCACAGGAACATTTTTCTTTAAAAAAAAAAAAAAAAAAGGTGGGGGGAGAGAAATGCAGCCACAGTTTGGGTAAAAAAGCAACCAACTCCTTAATCCTTCCCTGTAACCTCTGGCTCCTCAGCCGGGTTGGCTCCAGCTGCTGGGAAGGAAGGCCCTGCTGGGGGGAGAGGCCTGGGCTTGTCTCCCACCCGCCCCCTCCTCACCCGCCTCTGTTCTCCTTCAGGGTTTGGTCTGACTCTGGAGCCAAGAGGAGACAAAGATTTGGGGCTCATGAGAAAGCATGGGGGGCTGAGGGGTTGGCTGGGGCCTCTGCCTCTCTGCTCACTTGGCCACCATCTAAGTTCCCAGATCAGGATTTTTTCACCTCTAACCCATTTCCTCTACTCCTCCTTTCATCCTTTTATTCTTCTGTCTGATGAATCACTGGTCTCTTTACTGCAAGTTCCCTGAGGGCCATCTCCCATCTCACTACCTCAGGATCTGACCCGGGGTTTGGCTTTCCTTTTGTGATAGTCATAACACGTTCACACTCCAGGCCTTTACCCCTTTAGGCCTCTGTGGGAGTGGCTCTGATGTCCTGGACTTGTCTTGCTGTCTGTAGAACTCTTAATTCTTTGTTGCAGCCCCCACACCTGGGTCAGTGCTTGAGACGTAGATATGTGCTATGGTGTCTCTCGAATGAATTCAAACCAAAATAAGCCTCTAGAAATATGCAGTCACTTTGCAAATGGGGCAATTGACTATGGCATATCCCAGAGGAAACTGTTCTGTGCCTCTCCAGCACGCTCAGATTCTAGTCCAAGTCTCCATCCCCACCTCTTCCAATCCTTCTCAAAGTTCCTTTTCCACCAGTGTGCCATCATTTTTTTATTTTAATGATTTATTTATTTATGTATACAAGAGCTGGGGTGTAGGCCAGAGGTGTGGGTGGTGAGAGGATTCACCAGACACAGAATGGGGAGCAGAACAGGTAGATTAACTGAAGTACACTGCTGAGGGGAGAAGTGGATGAGACAGGAGAGGTCTGCTGTGCCATGTGGGTCTGCTCCCTGGCCGGGGATCAAACTCAGATAGCTTCATGGTGCTGAGACTTAACACCTTGTGCCACCAGGGAGGCCCCAACATGCCGTCTTTCCTCCCGCCATTGGGCCTGGGCATGCAGAATTCCCTCTCTGCCACACCCTCAGTGCCTCTTACCTGGCTGCCTCTGGCTGGCTTCTCACCCTGTCAGGTTACTCAATGAGCAGAGTAAGACTGTGTTTAGGGCACCAGCAACGCAGGGTCACTAAAAACATTACTTACAAATATATAATTGGACATTTGATGATTTAAAAAAATTGAAACAAGATTCATGGGAAAAATTAGAACTTTATTGGAGTTCCTTATTGTTTTATAGTTCGCGCTGTTAGTATTGTTTTTATGGATGTATGTATGGGCTAGGGTGACAATAGGTGATACACTATGGCTCTGATCTTTAAGTCTCAGCCTAAATATCAACTTCTCCTCTGCAAAGTCTTCACTGAGGGTGTCTCTGGTGGTGCAACGGGTTGAGCGCGGCACTGTGAAGCTCTCCAGAGCCACTGCAGCATGAGTTTGATACCCAGCCAGGGAGAATCCCACATGGCGCAGCAGACCTCTCCTGCCTTGCCCGCTTCTCCCCTCATCAGTGTACTTCAATCAATCTGCTCCCCACTCTGTCTCTGGTGAATCCTTTCACTGGCCTACAGCCCAGCTTGTATGCATAAATAAATAAATCTTTAAAAAAAAAGTCTTCACTGACCCCCTGAAGTCTTTAGATATCTCGTTAGTAGTCCCAAATTCCCTCTGGATTTTTCTTTAATACAAATATTTTTGCTTTACTTGTTGCTTTTTATCCCCTCCCTTCAAGTCTGTAAGCTCCCTGAGGACCCACTTACATCTTTCTACCTGTATATCCACAGTGCCCAGTATAGGGTTGGGGATAAAACCGACCCCAGACATGTTACTCTCTCATCTTTATTTATTCAGTCCCCTTTGCATGTTCTGCACTACACATCATATTCTATGTCCCCACTTTATAACTCTGTCTGAGGAACGCCTACTCACACTTCAAGACCCTACTCAAGTGACACTGCCTCTTTACGCCTGTCCTAATACCCAAGTTATGTTCATTTCTGTGAACTCATTTCTTTTTCTTTTTTTTTTTTTAAAGATTTTTATTTATTTATACATACAAGCTGGGGTACAGGCCAGAGGTGTGGGGCAGTGAGAGGGTTCACCAGAGACAGAGTGGGGAGCAAAATAGGCAGATCAGAAATACACTGCTGAGGTGAGCAGCGGGTGAGACAGGAGAGGTCTGCCGCACCATGTGGGACTCTCCCCGGCCGGGCGTCGAACTCACATTGATGCTGCTGACAGCTCCACAGCACAGCACTCAACCGCTGCGCCACCTGGGAGGCCCCTCTTTTTTTTTTTTTTTAAAGATTTATTTATTTATGCATACAAGCTGGGGTACAGGCCAGAGGTGTGGGGCAGCAAGAGGGTTCACCAGAGACAGTGTGGGGAGCAGAACAGGCAGATCGATGGAAATACACTGCTGAGGGAACAGCGGGCGAGGCAGGAGAGGTCTGCTGTGCCATGTGGGAATCTCCCTGGCCAGGTGTCAAACTGGCGTCGCTGCTGCCAACAGCTCCACAGCGCAGCGCTTAAATGCTGCGCCACCAGGGAGGCCCTGAACTCATGTTTCCTGCTAAAATTGATGACTCCCTCTTTCATTGTAATTTATCTCTGTGTCTTCTCCCTCACCAGATTGGGAGCTACTTGATGGTAAAGTCTAGGTGAATTGGTCCCTGGATCCCTGGTGCCATACATAGGCCTGGCCAGAGCAGATAGCAGTATATGCTTGTCAAATGAATATACTGGAAGATGTCACAAAGAAGGGAAAATTCAGGAAAGGATTGTGTGGTAGGAGGAAAGAGAATAACGTGTACTTACTGAGGGCACAGAATCAAAACAGACAACAAATAACAATAATCATGGCAACTATCATTGAGTATACCATAGAGTGATAGGCAAGAACGGAGATTAAGCTCTGCCTCTTACTGACGGTGACCTTGGGAGAGTTATCTAATTCTTCTGTGCCTCAGTTTCCTCATCTGTAAAATATAGGTAGTAATGGTATCCGCCTCGCCAGGAATTAAGTGGATATATGCAAGGTGCCGAGAGCTGCTCCAGGCACACAGGGCACTGTGTGTTTGCCATCACAGTTGTGTCTCCACTGCTGAGCACTTGGGTTGTGCCTGGCACATTCACTGGGCATCTCAATCCTCACGGCAGCCTGGGAGGCAGGGATTGTTGTGTCTTTTCAAAGAAATGAGGTGCAAGCAGGTCAAACAGCTAGAGAAGGTCACTCAGTGGGTAAGTGGGAGGAATGGGATTTGAACCCAGGGCTCTGTGGCCTGATGCCCACCCATGTTCTTTGACTGAGGCAACCTGCCAGCAGGAGGAAGGAGAGGAAGAGAAGATGGCACAGTGGGAAGACAGGAAGGCTTCACCAAGCTGGGGCCTTGGGAGCAGAATAGCAGGCTTTTTCTAGAGCTTTCATTTCCGTCAGCCTCTTCTGAGCAGGTGAAAAACCCCACAGAGGGCCCTTCACTAAGTCCTCCCCCTTTCGTCCCCCTCCCAGCACTGCCTCGTCCCCCCACGCTGGGAGCGGGAGGTCAGGTATGCAGCAGTGGGGGATGCAGGGGAGGGGAGTGAGGAGGTGGGGGAGCATCATTCCAGATCCTTCCCCTCCAGCACCCCCGTCTTCCCCATCAAAGGCGCTCCGGGAGGAGAGAGCATTCCAGGTGGAAGGAATGGCAAATGCAAAGGCTGTGGATTAAGGATGTGGAGGCGGGGAAAGTCTGCAAGCTTGGCTGGAACCGAGGTTCAGGGCCCCCTGGGATTGCTCAGTGGAGAAGAACTGAGGGAGAGAGAGAGAGAGAGAGAGAGATAGAGAGAGAGAGAGAGAGAGAGAGAGAGAACATGCAGTGGACCCAGCCAAAGCTGAGGCAGGGGAGGTAGGGGAGTGGCTGAGTCCTGGACTCTAAGCACAGTGCTCTACACCTTCTCCCTCAGAGAGGGGTGGCGTGAAGGGTCAGGGTGACTCTTCTTGGACCTTCTGCTTTGTTCCTCCCCCTAGAATCCGTAGCAGACTGTGCTCTGCCAGCTCTGTACCATGCATTGACTTAGGGCCTTTTAGGCATCCTCTCCTTGTGTCTTCTTTCCTGTTCTACAAGATCATTGTTATTCACTCCATTTTATAGACAAGAAAACTGAGGCTCAGCCAGGTTATACAACTTGCCCAAGGTCACTCAGGGTATAAAAAAGTGGACCTGGGACTCGAACCCAGAAGCAATTTCAGGATAACAGTTTTGTCTGCTCTACTGGTTTAGGCTTCTTCCCTGGAGTGTTTGTCATCCCCATAGCAACAGTGAGAGGCCCTCTTGTGTTGACCTCACTTTTCAGTTTTTGCAGGCCTTACTTTTCCTGCTCTGTGCAGCAATTCTGTAGGCAGAATTGTCATCATCCCTATTTCATAGGTAAGGAAACTGAGGCTCGGAGAGGCGTTTATAGAACCCTAAAGTGGCAAAATTGGGACTCAGACCCACCTCTGGTGGTTCTAAATATTTTTCTGCTTTCTCTTATAGAGGAAGAGGTTCTGTTCTCTGCTTTTATCAGACTCAGGGGACAGGGAACAGGCAGGGGTTACTTTTTAGAATTGGTGGAAAAGGAACTGGGGCTCGGGCATGGCCTGTAAAACATGGGGACTTGCTATAAGCATTAATTCCATAGCTAAACTGACTTCTTGGGGAGGAGAGGAAGGACTTGTCCTGCTAGAGAAGTAAGTCTGTGAATTTCCAAGGTTGGGTTTGAATTCTAGCTGTGCTGTTTCTGGGCAGCCTTGGTGAAGTTACTCAACCTCTTTGTGCTTTCTTTGCTTCATTTGTAAAAGGATGATAATAATAGGATATAACTTATAGGACTGCTAGGAAGATTTATTAGTTTAATGCAGGTAGGGCACTTAGCATACAGGTGGCACATAGTAAGTGCTTAATGTTAGTGCTTATTGCTATTACTATTAAAATGCACAGCACCACCCCCTCTGAAAGCAACTTGTCTATCTCCATTCTCCAAAGGAGAAATAAGCCTCCTGTGGCCAGACAATCTTTAGGCAAAGCTCCAGAATCTTAAATTCCAGTACAGGTAGTAATTGCTGCTATCAATAATAATAATAATTATTGGAGTTAACATTCAACAAGGCTTACTATGTGCCAATCTCTGTAAATGCTTCATAGTTATTATCTCATTTAATCTTCGAAGTTCTGGGACATAGAAACAATTATGGTCTCTATTTTATGGATAAGGAAACAGAGCCTCGGAGAGGTAAAGTCATCTAGGAAGTAATTTGAACCTAGGATTGCCTGGCTTCAAAGTCTTCTGTGACAATTATGGTCAGTTGACATCTCTCAGAGCACAGACTCTTGTATTGGCTCTCTTCCAAATGCATCTGCTGGATCCCTGCTGCAGGCTCACCTCCCTCCATGCTGTGAGGACCAAAAGCTGTTTATCGAGTGTCTTCTATGCCCTAGAATGCTATATATACATTTCTGCATTGAGTCCTCGTCCCCCTACCTAAGAATCCCTATCATTATTCCCATTTCTCAGAAAGTATAGCTGAGGCATGGACAGGTGTGACTGCTCAAGATCACACAGTATGAAGTAAGATGGCAGAACCAAGATTCAAACCCAGGTGGGCTGGCCTCAAAGATTCATTCCTTCAGGGATTATCAGAAAAGTACAGAGACCCATGGAGAACAGCCCCACTTTCTCTTTTTTTAAGATTTATTTTATCTATTTATTTTAAAGATTTATTTTTATTTATGCACAGAAAAACTGGGGTCTAGGTCAGAGGGGCAGGGGGTGAAAGGATTCACCAGAGATAGAGTGGGGAGCAGAACAGGTGGATCTATTGAATATGCTGCTGAGGGGAGCAGCAGGCGAAGACAAGAGAAGTCTGCTGCGCCATGTGGGTCAGCTCCCTGGCTGGGGATCAAACTCATGCTGCAGTGGCTGGCAATACCTTGATAGCACTGAGACTTTAACCCCTGTGCCACCAGGGAGGCCCACAGCTCCACTTTCAAAGCAAGCTTCTGGGCCTCCCTGGTGGTGCAACGGGTTAAGTCGAAGCACTAGGAAGCTATCCAGAACCACTGCAGCACGAGTTCAATACCCAGCCAGGGAGCTTCCCACATGGTGTAGCAGACCTCTCCTACCTTGCCTGCTGCTCCCTTCAGCAGTGTACTTCAATCAGTTGGCCTGTTCTGCTCCCCACTCTGTCTCTGGTGAATCCTCTCACACCCCCCCACCCCACCCCAGCTTACACCTGGCCTACACCTCAGTTTGTATGCATAAATAAATAAATCTTTAAAAAAAAAAGTAAGCTTCCCTCTCCTGTAATACCGCATTTGTTTAGACTCTGTGCTCCCACTCTGCCATGCCTCCCCATTGTCACTGTCCCCATTGGCCTGGATACTTCCTCACACTTTCTTTTGACCTGCAACACTTCTCCAGTCACCCACCCTGTTCACCAACTCACTGCAGACATAATCACCTACTTCTTCAGGAAGCCTCCTCTGACTCCACCCCCTCCCATGACATTCACGCTCATAAACACATTGTACTTTGCTTTCTTGTTCCTTATCACAGTTTCTAACTGTATTTTGATTTGTCTGACCTTTGTTTAACTACTTTCTTCCTCTCCAAACTCTAAGCCCCATGAGGGTCTTCTGAATCTGTTTTGCTCACCACTGTAGCTACACCACTGCAGGCCACCCTCTACATGGGTAATGCGGAAGTTTTTATTGAATGGATGAATCCATGAATAAATAGCTAGCAGGTACTTTACACACATGACTCATTTATTCCACAATTAACTAACTTACCGAATCCTTACAGCTGCCTTATTGTTCCCATTTTAGAGAAGGCAAAGCTCAAAGAGCTAGAAAGTGGTGGCATTAGGATTTAATCGCAGGTTAACCTGATCCCCAAACCATGGACTTCTGTGCAGCACCTGTTGCCTCTAAGGTCCCAATGCTCACAGTCAGGATTTAAATAGTCGCTGTTTGTCAGACTGCTTGGCCCAACTTGAGCCTGGAGGTCACGGACTCAGTCAACACTGGGGCCCTGTTGGTACCAACCATTTGGTGGTCTCTCTCCTTACAGCTTTGGCTGCTTTCCTTCCTACTTCCTTCTTGAGAGCTTCTTTTCCAGAGAGGGAAAAGGACTAGGAATTACATGCAAGGCAGTGCTTCTGGTAAAAACAATCCTGCAGTGAAAAGAGCCCTGTTCTGAGAGTAAAGAGACCCGGTTTTAAGTCCTGACACAGAGGCTGGCGGCTGAGGACCCAAAATGGCCTCACAGCAGCCTGCGTTGGAGAAAAGAGCTCAGGCTCACCCCTAGGGTGACTTTCCCCCGCCCCCCATCCCAGGACCTTGGTGATTAACAATAGTTGTGTTTCCTGTTCCTAAGCCTATAGTGACCAGAGAAATGGGGAACTGACGTGGCACCCACAATTCTACCTGGGATGCTAAGGAGATGAGGGAGAGAAGACTTTCTTAGGGGACACCAGTACTGGGAGGGAGAATTACAGGAATGTTAACCACAGGATTGTTAACCCAGGATTGTTTCAAATTCTCAGGTGAGTATTGGAGGCTCAGTTTTCTCTTCTCAAATGTGGACAGTATCTGCTTCATGGAGTTGCTCTACAGAATTAAATGCGGTATTCTTATTGTTAATTTGACAAGTTGATAACCAGCTGCAGCCCCTTATCACCTAAGCACGTTGACCAACTCATGCACGAACCTTCAACAAATACTTCAGGGCCTGATGCAGATACGATTGCTCCTATTTTTCAGAAGGATAAATTGAGATTCTGGTAAAGTCAGGCACGTGTCTGAAGATCCAGAGTTAGTTGGGGACTGAACCAGGTGACCCAGTCACCCCAGGATGGACTTTCAGAACCAGCACCCAGTCCCAGGAAACAGGGCCTCGCCCCATGGAAACCCGGCCTCGCCCCATGGATCACTTAGCCGCAGAGCAGAAACCTGTGACTCACTAGCCCCACCCTACTTTCGGCCAGGCCAGTGACCAGGAGGAAAGGGACAAAAGTATCTTGCAATTTGAGGGGTGTCTGCAGAAAGTTCATGGGCTTGGCCCTTTCCTTCCATCAAAAATACTGACTCTTCCAACTGTAAAAGAAGAATTCATCTTTCAATATACTTTGCACGAGTTTTCACACTTTCTTAGGTGGGATTTTCCCATCTCGAATTTAGGAACTGATTTAGTTTAATCGCTACCCCCATTTCACTTGGTTTGCCCCCCGCTGTTTACTCCGATTGCGGAAGTAGCTCGGGTGGAGCTCCCGGGACGGGACATTTCAGTACGTCTTTTGCGTAGTTACTTAACTGGCATTTCACTTAGGCCAATGGGATGCTCGGAAGCCCCAGGCGGGTGGGGCAGAAAGCCAATCAGGGCCTTTGGCGGGGTGTGGCTGCGTCCCGGGGCGGGGAATCGCGTAATGGCGGACGCGGGCCGGGCGAGCGCGGCCGGGGGCGTAGCGCGCTGAGGGGGGTCAGGTTGTGTGGCAGCGCGCGTCGCGGCCCGCGGGAACAGACCCCGTGTGGAGAAGGGCGGCCGGCCGGCCCTTCTGTCTCTGAGGGTGGCCGCGCGAGACCAGGTGAGCAACAAGTCCTCGCGGGCGGCCCCGCAGTGAGGCGCCTGGCCGGGCCGGGCTGCCCCTCCCGGGCCGCACCGGGTCCAGGGGAGTGGGTCCCCAGCCTCCTGCCGCGGGTGTGCAGAGGCCAGGCTAGTGGTCCGCGCGGGCTGGCGACTTACTCCACGCTTCTCCCCAGGCGTGTGTGTGTGTGTGTGGGGTGTTCTGGAGATTCCCTCGGACACTTGAGGGGCCTGGAGTTTGCGAGGGTGTAAAAGTGCGCCTGCCTGGTCAGGCTCTGCCACCAGCTTGCTGTGTGACCTTGGGCAAGTCAGTTTCCTCTCCGGGCCTCAGTTTTCCCATTTGTAAAACGAAGGCTTTGCAGGCAGGTGACATGAATTGGAGCCCAGATGTTATCTGAGATTTTCAGCAAGTTCTTCCAGGGGTGGAGCCTCAGTTTCCATCTCTGGGCCATGAGGATTTAAGATGCCCTTTG
Organism: Scalopus aquaticus; assembly: GCA_004024925.1. Lineage (NCBI taxonomy): Eukaryota > Metazoa > Chordata > Mammalia > Eulipotyphla > Talpidae > Scalopus > Scalopus aquaticus. The sequence goes on from PVIJ01012522.1 coordinate 31,801, forward strand.
AGCCACCCAGTCTGCTAAGTTGCCGAGCCGGGGGAGAGGAGAGAAATTGCGAGAGGGAACAATCACACACGTGTATGTAGTGGGTGGTCCTCTGAGTAAGGAGAGTTGGCCATTGGGGCTGTGTCAGGAGGATTCTGGATGGACCCCGGACCACGGTATGGTGGAGTCGGATTGTCTTGGCCCTCCAGGACTCCTAGAGCTTCTGAGATGGGGAAGTTTTATACAGTTCTCCATAGAATCAGAGAAGAGACAGGAATCCTTGGAACCGCTTGGTGTGAAATTTAGGCCCCAAAGAATTCATAAGTGTTAGGAGGAGGAGGGAAGGCATTTATGGTGATCCTACTGTGTGCCAGACTTTGGTTAGGCTTATATTCTTATTTAATTTTTACAGCCACTTTGGGAATTTCCAAGTAAGAAAGCTAAGTTTCAAAGAATTAAGTAATTTGTCCAGGGTTACACAGTAAGGTGCATTGCTTAGCAAAATTAAGGTGTTGCCTCTGGGAATCAAGAGGCAAGGGGAAGTCACTGTCCACTGGAAAGAAGTTTGCTTGGTCACAAAGGAGGAGGAGGTCTGGTCCCAGGCACTTGATTTGACCTCTGGCTTGGGGACAAGCTTGATCACCGTATGGTTAATAAGTCCACTCTGCTTTGTTCAGTGTGTGAGTTGGAAAGGACCATTCCTAAATTGTAAAAAGTCATTTTTAATGTGTCAGAGAACTCAGTTGGGATCCTGGCTGGGTACCCTGTAGAAAGTTCACCAGCTATTGGTGCCAACCCAGTAACTTTTTCTCTTTCCTCAGAAAGCCCCATTTTCTTGGGATGGGAGACACTTCCTATTTGTTAGTTTAAATTTCTTTGACTTTTGGGGTGAAAGGTTCAATAGCCTGCCTCTGATTAAGTATGATGATGTTTCTTTGTGCTCCCTGTTATCTAACTTCTCTGATGAGTGAAGATTGTGGACATAAGTGGGAGGTAGTTAGGTACTTTGAGTTGAAGCCCTTAATTTTTCCAAACCTTAGAGCTTTTGGTTAATCAAAATGGTAGTACCGGGAGTGGGTATTGTTCTCATATGTCAATGGTAGGGAAGAAAATTGGAAGAGGAAGTTGCTGAGAAAGAGGGCGTTTCTTAGCAGTGGAGCCAATATGTATTTCTTTGTTTGAAATTCTAAAACCAGAAAAGCAGCAACTGGAGGGGAAGGAAGGAAAGAACTGGAAGTCTTCTTCCCGTTCAAATATCTTTAAGATTATCCCTGTCTGACACTCAGCTTTCACAGAAAAAGTCAGTTGTAATTTGTTTAACATTCAGAAAGTGTATTCTAAAATGAAATAATTTTAAATCTTAAATCCTCTGAGGTAAATTCTTTAAAAAAATTTGACTGAGAACATTATCAGTGAATGAGCCCTTTTCTCAACCTAATTACCAGTTACAGTCTTTGGATCTCTTCTAAATGTTATTTCAATTAGTGGATTTCAACCAAAGAGATCTAGATATTAGATGGTGCTAATGTCACCATCACTTGAAAATTCTTTAGTGGTGTATTTGGTTTTTGACATTTGTTAAAGTTTTTTTTAATGTTTTATTTTCCAGGATTGTGTGTGTGTGTGAATAGTTGTTAAGACACTGAATTTATTGCATGTGAAGAATTACCTTCATTCTCAGTATTAGTTTTATTTTCTGTTTAAGATTCAGTCTTAATTAGTATACCAGTCCATAGTACCTTGAGACCAAGAAAAAAAAAGTTCTTGGGGCCAGATGTGTTTTGAATTTAGAAGTTTTTGGATTTTAGAAAAGGAATATGGTACATGCACTGTGTGTCATGTCACATTCCAGGTAGGGAGATGCCCCTCTCTGGGGAACATCTTGTAATCAAACACATTATTTCTGTAGGAAAATGTAGGAAAATATTCACACCAACTGGGATAAATAAATACTATAAATAACTTCATGTCATCTCATGTCAGGCTTTGCCTCCAAATAAATAATGAAAAACTTACTTTTCACAGCTTTTTGGTTTTTAGTTATGGGGTTGTGGACCTCTGTGGGAAAAAAACATATGATGACAAGAACAATTACAAGGAAAAATATTGCAAACCAAGCTAATTTTAAAGCACTGAGTCCCCAAAAACATAAAAGACACTTTTTTGGGGGTTTCTTTCATCTAGCAATCTTGTTCTAATTAAGATGTACCAATGTGCATTTTTTCTTAAGTACTAAAGTTTTTAAATAACGTCATTGATCTTTGTTTTAGGTGCTGGAATGACATTCTACCCCTTCCCTCTATACTTGGGGTGTTTTCATAGTTCTTGAGATGGTACTTTGTTTGATAGAAGGGATATCAGGAGTTTTAGGTAGAGTTGGTGTATAATTGGAGTTAGGAATAGGAACAGTCCTTATCCAGACTACTTCAATTTTTTCTATTAGTAGTGATAATATTGCAAAAGGATTATAAATTAATGGACTAATATCCTTTTCCATGTCACTCTGTTGTTACTATGGATAAGTTCTGCAAGATAGAAACTGTCTTGTACTTATTTTATATTCTTCAATGCCTAAAGACTAGGGCATCAGACTGTGTCTTGCATCAGAATTTACCATTAAAATATATTCACATCTGGCCCGGGAGCTCTAATTTCAATATATAACTGGGGTTGAGAACCACTGACATAAGGACAGGTAGGTATTTAATAAATACACCTTGACTGATTTTGGGATTGGCACTGGCATGAATTGGTTAGGGTAAGAATACCCAGATTTTTTCATAAAGTAGAATGAATAGGGCCTCTCTGGTGGTGCAGCGGGTTAAGTCTCAGCACTATGAAGCTATCTGCAGCCACTGCGGCACGAGTTCTATCCCTGGCCAGGGAGCTGACCACATGGCACAGCAGACCTCTCCTGTCTTGCCCCCTGCTCCCCTCAGCAGTGTATTTCAGTGGATCCGCTGTTCTGCTCCCCATTCTGTTTCTGGTGAAGCCTTTTACCCCACCTCCTCTGGCCTACACCCCAGCTTGTATGCATAAATAAATAAATCTTTAAAAAAAAAAAGGTAGAATGAATAACTTTCCAAGATACCCATACACATCTAACTGTTGGCTCATTTGGACCACAGTAAGTTCATTACTAGCTACTCTGCCAGCATTTCCATCCTGGTTTTGTGACCTAGGCAGGATTAGATACAATTTATGTCAGCAGGCGACTGAAAATTTTGTTTAGTCCTTAATTGATGTCCATACAGACTAAGATTGATTAGAGTGACAAATGTTCAAATGGGAATAGGTAGAAATGCAAGAATTCTTCAGGACTTTGTGAGGAAGGTGGGCATCTGGCCCGGGAAGTAATGTAATGGGAAGAAATGGAAAATTCTAATTTGACTGGGTCTCTAACACATGGCACAATACATGAGACATAATAGATATTCCCTAGCATTTTTTTTTTAAGATTTATTTATTTTTCATGCTGATAAGAACTGGGGTGTAGGCCAGAGGTGAGGGGGTGGGGGAGGTGAGAGGATTCACCAGAGACTGAGTGGGGAGCAGAACAGGCAGAGCTACTGAAATACACTGCTGAGGGGAGCAGCCGGTAACACAGGAGAGGTCTGCTGCACCACATGTGGGTCAGCTCCCTGGCCAGGGATTGAACTCAGGCTGCAGCGGTCATAGGGTAACCCCTATGCCACCAGGGGGGCCAAGGTATTCCACGGCTTTTTGTTGACTGAAGAAATGAATAACTATGAAATAAGGTGCTTCCTTTTCATCCATTAGAAGTGAGCTAAGATGTCATCCGTTCTGTGAAGACTCCTTGGGAAAAGTTGAATGACTCCCTTGTATGTTTTCTCCTTTGTTAAAGTACTTATCCTGTTGTCAAATATAATATCAGACAAATTACAAATACTTTTTTTTCTGACTCTGAGCTCCTTAAGGTCAGGAGTGTATTGTTCATTTTTGTAGGATTAGTGATCACTACACAAAAATGCTTACTAGATGCTAATATTGCTTAAATTATGGTCTCTTCCTTCTGCTTCATTCTTGGAGATGCCCCTTTCTTCCAGTTCACAGTCCTTCCTTTTCAGTTCGGACCAGCAACCGTTTGTTGAGTGTCTTCTGAGAGATCTTTCTTTTTTTCTTTAAGATTTATTTATTTATGCATACAAGCTGGGGTGTAGGCTAAAGGTGTGGGGTGGTGAGAGGATTCACCAAAGACAGAGTGGGAAGCAGAACAGGCAGATGGACTGAAGTCCACTGCTGAGGGGAGCAGTGGCCGAGGCAGGAGAGGTCTGTTGTGCCATGTGGAAATCTCCCTGGCCACATATCGAACTCATGCTGCATTGCCTCTGGATAGCGTCATAGTGCTGTGCTTAACCCCTTGCGCCACCAGGGAGGCCCCTGAGAGGTCTTTCTTGAGCCTTGGGTAGGCTTTCTTAACCTTGGCACTATTGACATTTTGGGTCTGGATAAATCTGTTTGGAGAGCTGTCATGTGCGTTGTAAGATATTTAGCAGCATCCCTCATTTTTACCCACTGCTCAGTTGCACCATTCTCTCACTAGTTTTGACAACCAAAAAGTGTCTCCAGATATTGTCAAGTGTCCCCTGGGGGGCAAAATTCCCTCCTGTTGAGAATTTCTGTATCAGTGGTTGGGATGGGGAGTTGTAGAGGTGTATAGATGTCCTCAGGTGTACGTTCTTTCATTCCTTCTTTCTGGTTATATCGTCTCTTTGTTTTTTACTTTTGCGTAAGAAGGCAAAAATGGGGAAAATCAAGAAGTGACAACTGTAAAATAGTCCCATTATTTTTATTATGTTCAAATTTTTTATTTGGTTTAAAAATATTAGAGCAGCACAGATAGCTGAATTACTTATGCTCATTATACTCATTATGTAAATTCAATTTCTACCACTGATTAGATGGCATAAAGAGCTAGTAGAATATTACTACCTTGCATAAAAGATGTTCTCAGAAAAGCTCATAGTGAAAAGTTTAATACCTAAAGAATAACCAGGTTATTTTCATAGAGAACTTAATAGGACTTGTCAGGATCCTTCTTTGCTAATTTTTGAGCTTCATGGCTAAGATATTTTCTTTTCTCGCTTCTTAAACGCTTTTGTTTTATTTTGCTAAGATATATCTTTTGATGTCCCTGAATAGATACTTTATAACTCTAAAAACCACATTTATCTAATGAGCATTTTTTTTAAGCTCAGTGTGTTTTGTAATAGGTAGATTAGGCAAGACAGTGGTACTTGGTCCTTTTGGGCATTCAGAAAATAATAACAAGTTGGTAGTAACATTTGGAGACTTGGTCAACTGTCCCTAATAAAACATTATAATCATTCTCATGTCTTAGTCACCACTAAAGTTGAATGAGTGTTTTTTTTCCTGTTCATTTGAAGTTATGAATGGTACTCTAGAGAATTTGAATGTATAGTTATGAATGGTATCTCAGAATAGTTACCATTTATGCAAATGAAAAACACTTCTTAAATTAGAAACCAAACAGAATTGAATTAGAAAAGAGAAGAATAGAAGCAAGAATTGTTGAATGCTTGCAGAGGAAATAATGTTCACATACAGAAGTATCTTAGAAAAATTTGCTCTTCGTGATTTTATATGCTAATAAAGAAAAAACAGTTTGAGATTGATAGGAGAGGCTATTAAACTTTGTGGTATTACTTTTCAAGCTGTTTTTCTTTCCTGGTAAAGTATGGGGAAGTCTGAGACATACTCTTAGTTTAAGAGTGTTTCTAGTTGAATAGAATTTAGTTTCTTATTTTTAGATTCTAGAAGCCCTTTGGGGAAGAAGTGGATCAATTCAATTCCAGTTTGAGGGAATATATATGTGTGAATGCATATATACATATATACATACTTACATACATGTATATGATATGGCTTAAGGTGACACAAACTTACTAATTGACATAGCAAAGTGACCAGAGCAGTATTTTTACTCTCAATTATTTGGGATGGAGACCTTCTCCCCACCTCTGATTATGCCTTTGTTCTAGTAAGTATCAGTCTAAAAAGCTTTCTCTCAAGGCATATCTTGAGAAATTGTATTGAGCTGTGTAGAAGGAGGTCTTAGGTCATGGCTATAGATACTCTCTTTTATTCTCAATTGAGAAACTGTACATAAATTTCTTTTGTAATAATAGAATACCAGTGGTCTTTAAAGAATAGTATTCCTGATAACCAGGCATCTGCGGAATTATTAGAATATAAGAACAGTCTTGCCTTCTCCTTTACTTTTAAAGCTCTTCTAGCATTCACTGGGTGATAATTTGCAAACCACAATGCTCCTGCTTTGATATATGCCATTACGGTCAGTCCCCAGCACTTGAGATGGATCAGGGTGGTTGAGTATCATCCTTAATACATGGCATATTTGAGATTGAACCCTGTCTTTTTTTTTTCTTTTGAGACTTTTTTAAAGGTAAAATTCACATACAATGGAGTGGCATAAAAATGCTATTATATAATTAGGTGAATTTTGACAAATGTAAACTCATGTATAGACAATACTCCAGCCAGGAGATAGAATATTTCCATAATTCCCCAAAATTACCTCACACCCCGTCCAGTCAGTTCCCCACCGTCTTACCAGCAGCCGCCTCTGATTTCTGTTCCCATGTATTTATTTTGCCGGTTTTTCACTCCTACAGTGTGTACTCTTTTTTTGTCTGAGTTCTTCTGGTCAACATCGTTTTTGAAACTCATCCACATTGATGAATTTGAACCCAGCTTTTTATGCTTATCTAAAGTTTGTCTCAACAAACCTCAGCTCTTAATTTGCTTATTCTTACATCTTTTTTTTTTTTTTGGTTTGGTATTTGCATGTACTTTACTTCCCTTTTCTAATATTCAAGATTTATTTGTTTTTAAAATTTCTTTGAAATTCTAAAAGTACATGTTCATTGTAACAAATTACACAATCAGAAGTGAATAAAGAGTGAAAGTTTCCTCAGATTTATTTTTATTTCTGCCTTTTTCCAATTATGAAAATAATGAGTAGTCTTTGTAAAAAAAAAAAAAATTGCCCAATTAAAAAAATATGAAGCAGAAAATAAGAAGCATCCGTAATTCCACCAGTGAGCATTTTGAAATATTTTCCTCTTTTTCTGTTGTTTACCTTAACTGGGGCCATACTTTAGGAATTTTTAGGCTTCCCTCTCCCCCCCTTTTTTAATTGAGGTATAGTTGACATGTAACATTAGTTTCAGGTATATAGCATCATTCTGATATTTGTATATAATGTGAAATGATCACATTAAGTCTAGTTAATATATGTCCCCACACACAGTTACAAAACATGTTTTGTCTTTTTCTCTTGAGATAAGAACTTTCAAGATCTTGTTTTTTTAAAGAATTATTCCATTATTGTAAGAATTTTATTTTTTTGTGTAGGAGAACTGGGTGTAGGCCAGCGGTGGGAAGGGTGGGTGAGGATTCACCATAGACAGAGTGGGGAGCAGAACAGGCAGATTTACTGAAATATACTGCTGAGGGGAGTAGCGGGAAGACAGGAGAGGTCTGTTGCACCAGGTAGGTCAGCTCCCTGCCAGGTATCGGGCTCAGGTCTGGCATTGGGCATTCAGTGGTGGTAGCACTGAGACTTAACCCCGAGGACACCAGGTAGGCCCTCAAGATCTTTCTTAATATTTTTCAAATATGCAATAAAGTACTAATTATATCTAGGTTTCCCTTCTTAGGTTTGTCACATCCTCATTAACCAGTTCTTACCATTTCAGTGTTCATGCTTGTGGCTATTCTAAATCTAAATCTAATTTGTAGTGGACCTTGATCTTGTCAGGCAACATTTTTGTTCTTTGTTGTTGTTTTTTTTAAGATTTATTTATTTATGGATACAAACAGGGGTGTAGGCCAGAGGTGTGGAGTGGTGAGAGGGTTCACCAGAGACACAGTGGAGAGCAGAACAGGCAGATCGATGGAAATACACTGCTGAGGAGAGCAGCGGGCAAGGCAGGAGATGTCTGCTGCGCCATGTGGGAGTCTCCCCTGCCTGGCATTGAACTCTGCTGCAGCTGCTGACAGTTCCACAGCGCTGCGCTTAACCGGTTGCGCCACCGGGGAAGCCCCAGGCAACATTTTTGAATACTTACTATATACTCCTTTGTCACATGCCTCATTCTTCATACCAGCTCCCCAGCATTTCTTTTTGTGTTTCCAAGAGTAGGAAGCAGTATAGTTGTGTAGATAGAGTAGATCCTACAGTCAGTCCACCTGGGTTTAGGTGTAGGCTTTTTTATTTACTCTTTGTAGCCCTGGGCAGTCACTTAGTCTCAGTTTTCTCATCTGTAAAATGGGGACTTGCCTAGGGACCTCTCTTAATTTTACTGTAGAATATAGAACAGATCTCAGGATTTACAAGGATTGAACGGTATCATTACTTAGTCCAGTGCTCAATAAATGTTAACAGTTGTTTAAATTAAAAAATGGTATATTTGATTGGATACATCGTTTATCTAGCTCAGAATTATTCTGCTTGTGCGAAAGGTGAAAATGCTGACATCAAAATGTAGTGCTGTGTTGTCCAAAATTCATGATTTTTCTGAGGACTTTCTTGTGGAAAGGTTGACTTTACCTAGATTATTTTTGGATTTTTTTTTTTCTTACATGCTATACTCCCCATCTGAGTAATCAGTTTTATTACTTTATATACTGGATTGAATATAAAACTATTACTTTTTATTAGGCTAAGTAAATCAGCCGCTACTGGGTAGTAAGTGTATACTGGGAGCCAGTCAGTGTGCATAGCTCCATCCTCATAGCAGTTCTTCACACTAGTTCTTATTTACCAGTAAGAAAAGTAAGGCTCAAAGGAATTCCGTCATGATTACACAGCTAAGCCTCTGAGACCAAAACCCCAAACCTTCTCTCTCTGCCTCTCTTTTTCATCTTTATGTTTTTTGGCATAAAATTTTCATCTTTCTGACCCTAAAACCTACACTTGATTTTTTAAAATATACTTTATTGTTTCTTTATACTTCTAACTGCTTTTAACTTCTAAGATTTGACACAGTAGTCTCTCTGTTTACCATTCACACCCTCTCATTTCCTATTCAAGCCACCTTTCTATATATCTATATTAAAAAAATCTGTACACACACAAAAGCCCCTCTGTCTTTTGGTCTTTTTAAGAGACCTTTCTCGGCCTCCTCCATCTATTTTTTGGTGCTGTGATGACCACAACTGCACATTCTATTCTTGGTACAGATACACTTTGGTTTGTACAAGGGTAGGATAATGTGTTCTGTGTTTCCAAAGCTTTCACAATTACAGGCAGCATTTTGTTGTCTTTTTGTAGCTGTATTCAGGGTATAGTCCAGGGAGTCTGAAACCTTTTCCTTGTAACAGGTAGCTTTAGAGCTCATCATCTGATAATTACAGTTTGGACTTTTCCATTACTGCATTACCTTATTCTTGTCTACATGAGAGCCATTTTCCACATTTCTTTGACACAACTTTGTACAGTAATATTACTTCTAGCTACTGCTGTAGAGTCATCTGCAAACTGGGATGACTTCACTAGTTTTTTCCTAATAATTTCTAAAAAAAAAAAGTTACTTCTGATTTCAGCATCAGTCCCCGGGGAACTCCTTTGTTTATACATCTTTAGATGGGGACAGTATTAGAGTGCTTATTTCTGTTTCTAAATGAGTTCTCAGGGTGAGGGGGATTGTCTTCTAAATCATACTTATTTACTGTTTTCAGTAGCCTGAAAGAGGGTTTTTTTGTTTTTTTTTAAAAATTCTATTTCTCACAATACCATGTGCCATTCCTCTTCATTTGTGTAAATGTGTTACCTGAAACCTTGCAAATAGTGGATTCTCTCTAAGACTTTGCTATATTCCGTGTTAAACAACAGGGTAATGCCCAGTATTGAGTTATGAGTTTGATATTCAGCAAATTTACTGAGTACCTACTGTGTACTCAGTAAACGAATACAACTTAATGACTGTGAGAGGCAAGGTTCTTGCTTTATTTTTAACTTCTATTTTCCAGCTTTATTGGGGTAGAATTGACAAAAATCTTATATACTTAAAGTGTACAAAATAACTTGCTGTAAGTATATATTTTGAAATGATTACCACAGCCAGACCAATTAACATATATCATCTCACATAGTTACCATTAAAAGTAGTGTAATTTTTATATAAAATTATTATCTTAGAACTCTAGCAATGAAAATACTTGAATTAGCAATAGTGCTTGTTAAAAAATTTTTACAGTAGCTTTAATGACATATTATTGGCATATAATGAGCCACATATATTTTAAATGTGAAATTTGGTAAGTTTTTTTTTTAAGATTTATTTTTTATTTATACATACAAGTTGGGGTACAGGCCAGAGGCATGGGGCGGCGAGAGGGTTCACCAGAGACAGAGCGGGTAGCAGAACAGGCAGATCAGAAATACACTGCTGAGGGGAGCAGCGGGCAAGGCAGGAGAGGTCTGCCGCGCCATGTGGGATTCTCCCCGGCCGGGCGTCAAACTCGCGTCGCCGCTGCCAACAGCTCCACAGAGCAGCGCTTAACTGCTGCGCCAGCCTAGATTTGGTAAGTTTTGACGTATGTATACACCAGTGAAACTGCTACCACAGTCAAGATAATGAACATATCCATCACCCCATCCTCCTGCCCTGCTGAATTGCTATGAACATTTATGTGTATGTCTTTGTAAGATATTTCTTTTTGATTGTTCAACTGAGATTTTTAAGGTTTACTTTATTTATGCATTCAAGAGCTGGAGTGAAGGCCAGAGGTGTGGGGGTGGTGAGAGGATTCACCAGAGACAAGGTGGGAAACAGATCAGGCAGACTGACTGAAGTACACTACTGAGGGCAGCAGCGGGCGAGACAGGAGAGGTCTGCTGTGCCATGTGGGTCAGCTCCCTGCCTGGGGATCGAAGTCGTGCTGCAGTGGCTGCAGATAGCTTCATAATGCTGCGACTTAACCCCTTGTGCCACCAGGGAGGCCCTCCTCACTAACATTTATCTGTCTTTATGATTATGGTGAAAGTGATAATCTTGTGTTTTGACATACGTTTTCCTAGTAACTAATGATGTTGAACCTTTTTTCATGTGTTTGGTAGCTATATCTTTGGAGAAAATACATTAAATGGTTTGTGCATTGCTATATTGGGTTGGTTCTCCTTTTATTGAGTTATAATTGTTTTTTATATATTCTGGTTACACATCCCTTATCAGATATACAAATATGTTCTCTCATTTCTGTGGTTCTCTTTTCACTTTCTTGATCATGCCCTTTAAAGCATATTATATCTTTTTTTTTTGATGACATCCAATTAATTTCTTTCTTTGGTTGGTTGTGCTTTTAGATGTCATATCCAAGAACTATTGCCTAATCTAAGATTGCTAAGGTTTTCACCTAAGTTTTCTTCTAAGAGTTTCTTCTAAGAGTTTCTACTTTTAAGAGTTTAGATTTTATATTTAGACTTTGACCACTTGAGTTAGTTTTTGTTTTGTGTATGGTGTTTAGGCAGGGGTCCATCTTAATTCTTTTCTGTGTGGTTATCCATTGTCCCAGCACCATTAAGACAGTTCTTTCTACATTGAATTTTCTTGCATCCTTGTCAGCTACCAGTTGACAATAAATACTTGGGTTTATTTCTGGATTCTTAATTGGGTTTTATAATCAAAATTTCTTAAGTCAGTACCACACAGCCTTGATTACTGTCACTCTTTTGTAAGTTTTGGAATAAAAAAAGTGTGAGTCCTTCAACTTTTTTCTTTTCCACTTTGACAGTACTAAATCCCTTGTACTTCTATATGAATTTAGTGTCAATTTGTCACTTTCTGCAAAAAAGGTCATTAAGGCGTTAAGTGCAAGGGGTTAAGTCTCGGCAAGCACTATGACGCTGTCTGCAGCCACTGAAGCATGAGTTCGATCCCCAGCCAGGGAGCTGACCCACATGGCGCAGCAGACCTCTTCTGTCTCACCCGCTGCTCCCCTCAGCAGTGTACTTCAGTTAATCTGCCTGTTCTGCTCCCCACTTTGTCTCTTGTGAATCCTCTCACCACCCCCATACCTCTGGCCTACACCCTAGCTCTTGTATACGTAATTAAATAAATCTTTGGGGGGAAAAAGGCCAGCAGGGGTTTTGATAGTGATTTTGTTGAATCTGTATATTAACTTGGGGTGTATTGCCATCTGTTAATATAAGTTGCCTTTTTGTTTATTGTGCTCTCCTCTAATTTTTCCCTATGTCCTGTAGTCTTCAGTATGCAAGTATTGTACTTCTGTTAAATTTACTCCTAAATATTTTGTTTGTTTTGATGCTATTGTAAATGAAATTGTTTTCTTAATTTCACTTTCAGATTGTTTATTGTCAGTGTGAGAAATTCAGTTGATTTTGTATATTGATCTTATGTCCTGCCGCCTTGATTCTGACAGTTTTTTGGTGTGGATTCCTTGCATTTTCTATGTACAAAATCATGTCATCTGCAAATAAAGATAGTTTTATTTCTTGCTTTCCCATCCTCATGGCTTTTATTTCTTCTTGCCTGATTGCCCTGGCTACACCCTCCAATACAATACAATATTAAACAGAAGTGATGACATTGGACATTGTAGTCTTGTTCCCTGACCTTAGGGGGAAAGTCTCTGTCTGGTTTTGATATCAGAGATTACTAGCTTCATAGAATAAGTTCAGATGTATTTGTGTATGTTGTTTTTGAAGCAGATCTCAGACTTTATTTCATTGTGAATGTTTCGGCATACATCTCTAAGATAACTTTCCTGCCCACCTGCTAAAGGAGTAAGGTGGGAGGTGTGCTGGGGGAGCATCATTGGCCTTGTGGCGAGGGTGGCAGCTGCCAGATCGCCAGGCTCTTGGAGGTGCCACAGAGTCATGAGTTTTGAAGATGCATGAAGGTTGTGATAAATCTTTTCTGAAAACTTGTCAAAGAGGATGACTGCAAAACACAGTAGGAAAACAACTGCATGTAATGAGGTAACTGCCTGCTAATGAAAGTTCTAATCTTTAGCTGTGGTGTTTAAAAATTCTCCATCGCCTCAAAAGTGTGGCATGCAACATTTTGGGAGGAAAATGTAGAGTCAGTCAAGAAGACATGAAGCAAATGGCCAAAATTAATATTTTATTGACATTGAACATCTCATAATAAATTATATATGAAAAAAATCTCTAAAATACAAGTACTACCTCATTGGAACATAGTTATATTAGCCTTGTCACACCCCCAGTATCTTTAAATACCCAGCCACTTAAAGAGGTTTAGGGGGTATGGGGAAGAATATGATGTGATTTGCATTTTTAAAAGATTAACATAGTTGCTGCAAAGAAAATGGATTATCTGGAGGCAATAATTGATTGAGGTTGGTAATAGAAGGTTATTGTAGAAGTCCAGGTAATTGTGGAGGCTTGAACTAGGTTGGTGGAAAAAGGAATGGAAAGAAGTAGAGTATTCAGTAAGTACTTTGGAAGAAGAGCTGATAGGACTTGATGGTAGATTAGGGATGTGAGTTAAGAAATTGAGCATTCCTTCCTTGTGAAAAACGCTTCGGGTTTATGACAAAGCATTGTTCTGGTTCTCCCTTTGCCTTCCTTGATGTTTCCTTCTTGTTAGCCTCCTAGTTGTCCTCTCACCTTGCCTCTCTGTCTTGCTTTCTTATTTGGAAGTTACCCACCTCACATCTTTTTTTTTCAGCCTCATGTATCTCCTAAATATAGAAATATAGATTTCTACCTCTGCACCCCAGACCCAGAATTCCTGCTGGATCACTTCACCTGGATATCTCTTCTACATCACCAACTTTTTTTTTTTTTTGAAAAAATGTATTTATTTACGCATACAAGCTGGGGTGTAGACCAGAGGTGGTAAGAGGATTCACCAGAGACAGAGTGGGGCGCAGAACAGGCAGATTGACTGAAGTACACCGCTGAGGGCAGCAGCGGGCGAGACAGGAGAGATCTACTGTGCTATGTGGGAAGCTCCCCGGCCAGGGATTAAACTCATGCTGCAGTGGCTCTGGATAGCTTCATAGTGCTGCGATTTAACCTGTTGCGCCACCAGGGAGGCCCTGTATCACCAACTTTTTATGAACTGTTTGCTTTGGGGAAACGAGGGTTAGATTGGCACAGCTTGTCTCCTCCTTGCTTAGGAGAAATGTTTTTTGGTTTTAAGGATGGATTTTATATATGTGCCTCTGCTTACACTGTCTATCTCAGATGTCGTATTTCTTGTCTCTGCATGTCCAAATCCTGCCCATTTGTAATGTCCAGTTATATGACATTCTTTTGTGATAACCTGTGGTTTAACTAACAAGAAATAAACTGTAACTTCATCACTTTTTACCTTTTTTTATATTTGTGTACTTTTTTCATCTCTTCTATGACTAAATTCCTTAAACAGAAACCATTTCTTGTATCTCTGTGTTAGAATGCTAGGCCTTTGAACTTAGTAATTACTCAATAAGTACTTGTTGAGTGAAATATTGCAGATAATGTTCTGGTGGCAGAAAACTAGGCTGAATGAACTCTTGAGTTATTAATCAACCCCATGATATGTTTTCATAGATTTTTATAGATTCAAGAGTTGGAAGTATCCTTGAGATAAATTTTTCTCCTTAAATATACAGGAAATTTCAAACATATACAGATATAGAGCAGGTGATATAATGAATTCCTATATACCCATCACTCACCTTCAGCAGTTACTGATCATGGTCAATTTTGTTTCATCTGTACTATCACCTGGTTCTCAACCTGGATTCTTTTGAAACAAATCCCAGCCATCATATCATTTTTTGGTAAATAATTTCAGTATGTACCTCTAAAAGATAAAATATAAATACACTTTAAAAACATTAACATCCTTATCCCACTTTCTTTCTAAACGTTTGGCTTATTCAAATCAGGTTCCAAAAATGCTTTGTTCACTGATTTGGTTTATATGACTCCTAAAGCTCTCTCTTTCTCTTTCTTTTTTTTAGATTTATTTTATTTATGTGTACAAGAGCTGGGGTATAGGCCAGAGGTGTTGGGGGAGGGAGCAGTGGGCGAGACAGGAGAGGTCTGCTGTGCCATGTGGGAATCTCCTTGGCTAGGGATCGAATTCTTGCTACAGTGGCTGCAGATAGCTTCATAGTGCTGAAACTTAACACCTTGCACCACCAGGGAGGCCCCCACTCTCCCTTTTTTTCCCCCCAAAGATTTATTTATGCATACAAGAACTGGGGTGTAGGCTGGAGGTGCGAGGATGGGGTGGTGAGAGGATTCACCAGAGACAGGATGGGGAGCAGAACAGGCAGACTGACTGAAATACACTGTTGAGGGGAGAAGCGGGAGAGATAGGAGAGGTCTGCTGTGCCATGTGGGTTAACTCCCTGGCTGACCTTATGCAGCAGTGGCTGGTGATAGCTTGATAGCACTGAGACTTTAACCCCTGCACCACCAGGGAGGCCCTAAATCTCTTTTAATCTATTGGTTCTCTTGCTCCTTTTTTCCCTGTGTTTTTGTTGTTGAAGAGAGCTAGAGTTCTGTAGTTTTCCCATTCTGGCTTTTGTTAATGAAATATCTATGATTCATTTATATTCTCTGTCCCCTGAATTCCTTGTAAAGTAGTTGTAGATCTCGAGCAGCATTGTCTAGTAGAAATATTCAAGCTTCAAATAAAATTAAATTTTGTAGTAGGCACATAAAAAAGGTAAGAAGAGACAGTTGAAATTCATTTTAATATTTTTATTAATCGGATAGTTGCAAACTGTTATTATTAATGAGATACTTCACCTTTTTAAGCTAAATCTTTGTGATTTGGGGCCTCCCTGGTGGCGCAACGGGTTAAGCGCAGCACTATGAAGCTGTCCAGAGCCACTGCAGCACAAGTTCGATCACCCGGCCAGGGAGATTCCCACATGGCACAGCAGAACTCTCCTGCCTCTCCCGCTGCTCCCCTCAGCAATGTACTTCAGTCTATCTGCCTGTTCTGCTCCCTGCTCTGTGTCTGGTGAATCCTTTAACCACTCCATACCTCTGGCCTACACCCCAGTTCTTGTATGCATAAATAAATCTTTAAAAAAAAAACTTTGTGCTTTGGTGTCCATATTACACTTAACAGCAAATATTAATTCATATAAGCTACATTTCAAGTGCTCAGTAGCTCAATAGTGGCCACCTATTGGACCCCACAGCTCTGGAGACTTGATGCGATCAGGTTTCTGTTTCGGCAGTAATGTTTCATTATTGTATGAAGTGTATTCTTTCATCAGATGTCTCTTGTGTTGTAAGTGGTCGTAGATAATGATTACCTAGATCCTTTATTTCATTAGATGTTTACAAAATGTACTCTAATAATCTTTCATTTGTTAGCTGGACTACTTCAAAAAAGAAAAACACTTTCCCTTATCAACTCTTTGATTACTCTGAGGTTTGATTTGTGTAGGAAAGGTAGGATAAATACTTGATTCATTCTCTTTATCCTTTATTTATGACTTTTCAAAATAAGTTGATTCCCTGACATACTCCAAAGTAAGTCAATGAGTTGTGTTGTTTTTTTAAACATCATTATGAATTTAGGTTTTACCAGATTTGATACGTTTTAATCTATTGTAGTTATTCTTTTTCATGTTCAGTTTGTCCATGTAGGACCAGAGGGAGCCTCTTTAAGTTGGCACCTGACTCCTGGTGACATAATTGCAGTGGTCTTTCATAGTGTACTTTGATATTTGGTATAATAAGATGTACATTTCCTACTCAGTCAGGGAACTCTGATCTTTTTAATGAAACCACATTATTTGCTCCTTTATTTTGTAAATAGGAAACTGAAGGTTAGAGAAGTATAGTAATTTAACCAAGATCACAGATTTAGTGGCATAATCTGGTCTTGAACCCCAGCCTTTTGGTTCTTAGCTCTATGACAGTATCATTTTTGTCCTGCTTCCTGTACCTAGTTTCTAAGACAGGTGATTAACTGCATTTGAGCTTCTCCTCTTAAGCCATCAGAAGACACTTTTTATAAGTCATCATTGGAGGTACAAACTTCATTAATTTGGGCTAATCGGGCTATATCCTAGTGAGAGTACTGTATGTTGTTTTTCTTTAGGTGTAGCTAGCTATTTCTTTGAATCTTATAGTAGCTGAAACTAGGCTAATAGTGTTACCAGGTTATTTTGTTAGGTAGAGATCCATGTACCTGGTTTAATGAATAGCTGAGAATGGTGTGCAATTTAACTTTAATTGTATGTAAATTAGACTCCTGAAAAGCATAAAAACAGCTCATTAAGGATAGGATACATGCACCCGTATGTTCATTGCGGCACTGTTCACAATAGCAAAGGTATGGAAGCAACCCAGATGTCCAAAAATAGATGATTGGATCAAGAAGATGTGGTACATACACACAATGGAATACTATTCAGCATGGAAAGAAGATAAACACATGCAATTTGCAGCGACATGGATGGAATTAGAGGGGATCATACTCAGTGAAATAAGCCAGAAA
>PVIJ01012523.1:0-49295 GCA_004024925.1 Scalopus aquaticus
ACATATACACAATGGAGTACTATTCAGCATGGAAAGAAGATAAACACATGCAATTTGCAGCGACATGGATGGAATTAGAGGGGATCATACTCAGTGAAATAAGCCAGAAAGAAAGAGAAAAATATCGAATGGTTTCACTTATAACAGGACTATAGGGAGGCTGGGTGGGAGAGAGACAATCAGTGGGGGGGAGGGGGGGGGGAAGGAGCCGGAGGGAGGGAAGGGAAAGGGCACAAAATGGAATAGAAAAGAACACAAGGGACCATGGAGATGGATCATGGGTGAATTGGTGGTGGGCTACCCAAGGGGAATGAAAATGTAAAAGACATAAATAACAATAAAAATATATATTATAAAAAAAAATAATAAACTCAAAAGGGCCTCTCTGGTGGCGCAGCAGTTGAGCACCGCGCTGTGGAGCTGTCGGCAGCGCGGGGTGCGGGTTCGACGCCCAGCCGGGGAGAATCCCACATGGTGTGGCAGACCTCTCCTGCCTCGCCCGCTGCTCCTCTCAGCAGTGTATTTCTGATCTGCCTGTTCTGCTTCCCGCTCTGTCTCTGGTGAACCCTCTCACCGCCCCACGCCTCTGGCCTGTACCCCAGCTTGTATGCATAAATAAATAAATCTTAAAAAAAAAAAGAAACTCAAAAGATGAAAATGTATTTCCTTGGATTAGGATTCCTTCTTGGAACTATGGCACTACATAGCACAGCCACCAGGGAAGAGTTCTCACTCTTTAAAGAAGAGCTAGACAAAGAAAAGCTAAACAAGTTCTGTTGTGGATTCTTCTGGGTTGCCAAGCTTAATGAAGGATTTCAAGATGGCTGGGTGATAACAAGCTCTAAAAGCCATTGACTGGGAACCTTCTGGGGAGATCATCCCCTGAAGCCAAAAGGCCAACTTTGAAATCCCAGAAAGAGACCCTCATGTCCAGGTTCACTACTCTACCTGAGAATCTACCTATTATTGACTGGGATTGGTACAAGGCCAATGTGGGAAAGGCTGACTTGGTAGATGACTTTAAAAAAGCTTAATTCCTTGAAGGTTCCTGTGCCAGAGGATAAGTACACTGTCCAACTGAATGCTGAAGAAAAAGACATAAAAAGTTCTGCTGAGTTTTTGAATCTCTCAAAGACCAGGACTAAGGAACAGCATAAAGAGCAGGAAAAGATAAAGAACACAATTCCATTTCATCTGGTAACCACTGCGGGCTTCAATAAAGTCTTCCCAGAAAGCAAGTTAGACAAGAAGAAATATCCCTATTGGCCTCACAAGCTGACTGAGATTTATAAACTCGAATGTGGGAAAAAGCTCTGGTTCTCTCATTGTAAACTCTGGACGCTAAAAATAATTACATAGTGGGTTTAAAAAAAAAAACCTAGAACTAAACAATACACTAATGTAAAGAATTTCAAAAAGGATCCTTTAAAATTTATTAATATAAATAGATGCCGATCATATGCATACATACATACATACATACATACATACATACATACATACATACGTCAGGTAGGTAGAGATAGGTAGGTAGAGATAACATACACATTTTGCCTAGGAATCCAGAAAATAAGCTACAACTTAAGAGTCACAGCAAAACAGAAGAGTAAGAAGGAAGATGGAAAATTTTGTCTGACATTAGTAGTGGTTAGTCAAACAAAGACAACCTAGCCAGCCTTTTCACAGCTGGAGCAAAGAGGAGCTTGTAAACCACCCAGCATTTTGAACTTAATAGAAAAAGCCTGCATAGTTTTTAAGCCTGAGCATGGAATGATTCCATACCTGCTTCCCATATGCTGGTGCAGTGTGGAGGAAACCTTTGTCACACTTAACAGCAGGCTTCCCATGTGTTTGTATTGTGCTCTCTGACAGAGCTTGTCTGCACGTCAGCACAGACATGGTTGGAAGCCATGAGGGCTGAATGTGGAATCCAGCAAGGAGGCCAAAGGAGCCCAGAAGTCAGGCGGCAGGGGGCCCATGACCCTCTCTCCCTCCAGCTGCTGGCTGTAACCACCTGTGGACACTGACTTGCAAAAACAAACACTGCGGACCTGGCTTTGGGTTTTGAAGCAATACTTGAAAATGTGGAACTAGTTGTGACAGCCAGTTGAAGTCTAGTCCTTTTCAACTGACAGCGTTAGCTGAAATGATTGGAATGTGAAAGTAGTATTTTGTGCACCAGGAGGTGAGCTGTTCTAGCAACAAGAACAGCCAATAAACAACTAATCACCATTCACTTCATACAGATTCCTATTGTTATGAATTCCTCCACCATAAAACCCTCTCCATATTTTTTGGAAACTGGAGAAATCTCTTTCTACCAACTCCAGAATGTGTACATGAATCGCATCACTTACCCTCCCTTCTAGCTAAAGACAGAAGACTGCTTTCAGATCTTCAGTTGGCAGACAAGTAGACATGATTCACAAGTAAATGTTCATGGCTATGGGGACATCCATTATGTCATCTTAACAGTGAGGAAGTTAATTCCCAAAGATAAGTTGCAATCTAACCAGAGAGGAACTGCATAATCTCATTTCCTTGGGTTGGGGCTGACAGGGAAAGCTTGGAATAAAATACCATCATAACATTATCAGGCATAGCTCATAATAGGATTTAAAGAGAGACAGTGTAGAGTCCATGTGTTAGCTGAAGACTTGAAAGGAATCTTTAATAATTAGAATACTCATTATTTGCCCCCCTCCAGAAATTTCCATTTTAATTTTCACTTGCCTTTTGTGATAGAGGGGAAAAAAAAGATAAGGTGGCAGACAGATCAGAAAACACTCTCTTCATAAGAAAGCTCTGTCACAATAATGGCACCTCCTTAAACATACGTTGCCTTGACCTCCAAATATGTGATATCATTAAATATATTCATATTTGTATCCAAAAATTGTCCTTCAGAAATTAACCAAGTTACTTTGAGCCTCTCCACCTCACTGTCTCTTACTGTCAACTACAGAGAGTGAATTCCATCTTATGAGATGGGTCAGATAGGTTCACATAGCTGAACCCCTCATTGTACTCCTCATGTCTAGTTTGTGCTCCTCATGTCAAGGTAGGTGGAAATTTACAAATGAATAATTTCCACCAGATGAGGCATGAAATATTGTCCACATTTGAAGCAAACTGAAGATCCCATCGCCACCCATGAAGTCCCTATCATTATGTTATGCATTTTAGTAAAGTAGAAGTGATCTCCATTGTCTACAGTATGTGTGAAGACTGAAAGATGGTTATTGGAACAGAGTATGGAGTTTCATATGCAACAGTAATTCATAATATCCATTAGGTCAAGGACAAAGTCCTCTGACCCTCTCAACTTGTCTGAACTCAATAATAAACACAGATACCCGCATTAATATCTGACGTGGTTTTCCAGTTCCTATAGTCCCAGTTTCTTCCCATCTCTCCACATGTCATAACCATGCTTATCTTGCTATCATTAACCTTTTGTTTCCACTCCTCTGGTGTCAGAGAACTCTTTGAACGTCTCTGGTGTGGGCAGAATCACCACTGTGGGTAGCTGTATCTCATTCGCCCCTCACCCAGCTAATTTCTTTTTAATTTTAATAAATTTACAAAGTTGAGTACAGGAAAGTACATCATCACATATGCACAGTTCTGTAAATTATCACAGAGAGCATGCATGAATAGCCTCTTTGAGATTGAGGAACAGATTATCAGCACTCCAGAAAGTTCCTTTCTCATCCCCCATCCAGTTAGTCTTCATCCCAAAGTTACCCACTACTCTAACACCACAGATACTAGCTTTGCGGATTTTGAACTTCATATAAATGGAATCTTCAGTACAACTTCTGTCCCATCTGGCGTCTTTTGCTCACTATTACAATTTTGAGACATAGCCATGTTCTTGTTTATAGCTATAATTTGTTCTCATTGCTTCATAATATGGCACAGTGTGACTATATTAACATTTATTCATTTGACTACTGAGAAATTTGGGTGGTTTCTAGTTTGAGGCCAACACAACAATCATGCTATGTATATTCTTTCATATGTCTTTGTTACATACATGTACACACTTTCAGGGTATTGTAGCATTGTTTGTTACCCCACCCACATCCTCTTGAAGTTTACTGTTTTCTTGCACTGATTCACTTTCAAGTGGCCTTTCCTGTGACATTATATTTTAAGTACCCTCTAGCTACCAGGATCCTCTCTGCCTACACAGTATGCAAGTGAGAAGTGCAAGGAAATTGTCAACTGTGGGATAAATAATTATGGGATAACCACCATTGGATGAGACAACTCTAAGGTGCTTGTTTTATGCTAGCTCCCAATGTGTCCCAGTATAAAGCTCCCGCTGACCCCATTGGTGAGTTTTTTTAATGACACACAACTTATTGGTTTCCTCTGTATCCCTACCTAACACATCCACTCCCCTACTTTTCCTGGGGGGTCATCTTTCAAATAAAATACTTGCATTTAAGCTCCTGTCACAGGGGCTTCTTCTAGGAGAATCCAAAATATAACAATTTTCTCCTCTATTTATTCCTCTTTAATAGTTACCCTAGAGATTGTAATATTAAACTTTAGCTTATTATAGCATAAAGTAAATTAACATATATACAACATCCCAGAGAACTCAAGGATCTTAGCACATTTTAACTCCATATACATTTCGGCATATAATTCCAAAAAGGAAGATGGTCTACCTTTAGGGTTTTTAAGTATTTTTAAAATATACTTTAACTCAAAGCTATGCTATATTTATTTTATGCAGACAATATTTGCTTTGATTTACCCATATATGTCTATTCTTTCAATTGTTCTTTATTCCTTTATTTTCTTATTTTTAAAGATTTATTTATTTATGCATACAAGCTGGGGTATAGGCCAGAGGCATGGTGGGGGGCGAGAGGGTTCACCAGAGACAGAACAGGGAGCAGAACAGGCAGATCAACGAAATACACTGCTGAGGGGAGCAGTGGGCAAGGCAGGAGAGGTCTGCTGCGCCATTTGGGAATCTCCCCGGCTGGGAGTCGAACTCGCATCGCCACTGCCAACAGCTCCACAGCGCAACGCTTAACCACTGTGCCACCAGGGAGGCCCTATTCCTTTATTTTCAAACTTCTGGCTAGGATCATTTTCCCTCTACTTAAAGAAGAGTATTATTTCTTTCGGTGTGAGTCTTTGAGTAATAAATTCTGGTTTTGTTAATCTGATATTATCCTTACTCTGCATTTTTTTGGAGAATATTTTCACTCACTATAGAATTCTAAGTTATCGGTAATTTTCCCCCCAGCATATTTCAGCTTTTAATCCAGGTCTTCTGTCACCCATTATTCTGTGTTATAGCCATCATTCTTTGAAGGTAATTTTTTATTCTTTTGGCTGCTTTTAAGATCTTCTTTTTGTGTTCAATTTTCAACTGTTTTACTGCAATATGCTTAGTCATGGCAGTCTTGTATTTATCATGCTTTGGGTTTGAATTCTTAGATCTTTTATCTTGAAGTCATTAACTTTTGGGAAAATCTTAGCAATGTCTCTTCAAATATTGCTTCTTGATCATTCTCTTTTCCCTAATTCTCTGGATTCCAATGACATCAATATTAACTCTTTTAACAATATACCATATATACCATATATCTTTCATGTTCTTTTCTGTATTACTTTTTCACTCTATGCTTTAGTCTGACTTTTCTTTTTACTTTTAAGTTATACCTAATCTTCTGGAAACCCATATATTAAGTTCTTAAATTCAGTTAGTATATTTTAATTTTAGAATTTCCACTGGCCACTGTTTTATAATTTTCACTTCTCTACTGAAATTTTCCATTTTGTTAATTTCTTGAACACAATAATAATTTTTTGAATTTGCTAACTGGATTATGTGGATTTCTGATATGCGAATTTCTGCAGACTTTGGTCAATCCTCTTGCTTTAATTTTTAGTTAATTCTTATATTTTTGAATGCCTAGTTTTTGAGGTTTGTCTTCATTTGGTTTGACTTTTGACTTTTTTCTAACACCAGTCATTGCCGTGAGGCTGTAACTGATGTTATATTGCTCTGAAGAGATTTTACTATTGCTTTTGGCAGACAATTAGAGTAGAAGCAGATCTTTACCTAATCTGAAACTGGAATGACTGAGATGGAGTTTCAGTCTCTGTAAGGGCTGGTTTATTTCCAGTTTGCCCTAACTCCTAGGATATAACCCTTTTAGGGTGCCTATCAAAAGACTCAAGTGTATGTGAGGGCTCTTCTCCATGGCTCATACTTTATTTCCATGTTCCCTCTGTTCCATGAGGGAAGCGCTTCTCAGTGGCAACTTTACAATTTGCAAATATCTTGGGATAAGGCAGATGTTGTATTTGTATCTCTCAGCTTTCCCTTTCTCCAGGATCTCGATTCTACACTGCCGTAGGAGATATCCAATGCCTTACACAATAGTTTTTAAGCCCAAATTTTCCAGAGTTATTGGTTATTCACCAAAGGATTGATCTAATTTAACCTGGTCTATTAGAGCCAAACAGCTTGTTTCTACCCAAGCTAAAGCCAAGCTCAGTCTTATCTCCACTAAGGTGCCTTTTCTGTTTTCACTCTGATATCATGGTTTCCTCTCATCTGTAAACTTTAATGGCACTTTCAGTTTTGCTTCATGAATTTTAGTACATAATTTCATTCTCTTTTATTTTCTTCTACTAGTTTATAGTTATAGATTACTATAATAACATACAATATTGTGTACATGTGTTATATACACATACCACATACAGACAGTAAATAATATATGCATTACAATATGACTGTTATAATGATATAATGCTTACAATTGAAGCATTATAAATTGTTATTTTCACATACTTCTAAATTCCCCAAGAATCAAGGATCTAGAACTTAGGTTTATTTACATTTACTGGTGGACAATTTGAAGATTAAAAAAATGTAGAAGTCAGCATGTCTATTCCGATTTATCAGAAAGACAGAATAATTAAATATATGTTGCATCCTGCCCAGTGCCTGCCTGGTTTCTATTCAATAAATGGTATCTATTCAATAAATAATAGTTCTTCATCTCTCTCCTTTCTTTAAGAGACAATATATTGTAGTTTTCATCCCTCCCCCACTTCTCTTAGATATATCAGGAAAAAAGTAAGAAATTACAGTCATTTTCACTTTAAACTATACATACGTTAGGCGCAATGACAAGAATGATGAATATTCTCCAGCAGGCCCCCTGCATGGAAAAAATAAGCAATAAGCATTTCCTTTCCAATCCAGTTTAAGGAATTACACCATTTTAGGTAAATCATAGGGAGGCAGCCTAGGTTGGTGTTTAAACACATAGTTTTTAAACCAGACAGATTTGTCTTCACATCCAGTAAGGATAATAGTATACCTTATTGTGTTGTTGGGAGAATTTAATGAGAAGATTTCTGTGAATGTTTAGAAAAGGATGTTACATTATGTACAGTCATTTAATATTAGCTAGAGTTAAAGAGTTTTCATTGCCCCAGGTACCTTTCAATGAGCATCTCTCTGCATAACATAATATCCAACTGATATTTAATTTCATGTCACTATTGAATAGTGGCTAGATGTGGAAAAAGAAGCTGGACAATTTTCTTTGGACAGCTTGTACTGACTTCCACATAATACACAGCAAGACATGAACATAGGGTCCCAATGAAGGATAAGGCACTAATATCTCTGTTTATTTGTTCCTACCCATTTACAGACCAATTTGCAAAATACTTCTCCATACCTCTGAGTCCCCAGGGTAGTCTCCCATGGGCTCTTGAGAAGTGTGCAGATCCCACCCCCATTATCAATGTACAAAGCTCAGAGATTTACAACTGCTGGTGTCCACCACAGAATTGGTGACAATTGTGCCAAAAGGGCTACATTTCCATGTTCTTGAAGTTTTGAGTTGCAAGGTGCCAAAGGAATCATAATCCCTGAAGTCATCATTGGCCAGGGCCATTCTATTCTCTCAGCAGAAATGAAGAGGATGCCCCTCTCTTTCTCCCTGCCTCTCTGTTTCCTGGGCACCAAGGTTAGTCTTCAGTTCCCTTCCACATCCTCTTCTGCAGAGAGCAATTCAATCCCTTGGGAAAGTCCCTCTTCAGACAGAGCTCCATATACCAGTTTTCTCTCATAGAACTAAACCAGTATCTGGTTGAAGGGAAAATATCTACAACTATCTGAATTTGGTGGTAACTATTCTGAGCTATATAGAAGTAGCATAGGGAAAGGGCAAAGAAGAAAACTGATATTCATCAAGGACTTCCTTCATCCTCAGACCTCCCTCACAGAGAGTATCCAGAAAGAAACTTTGGGTCTAGCTAAGCAACAAATAACCTGCTATAAAAAACCCTTGGAAGTTGTCAGCCAACATCTTATAACCTTAGCCCAAACTGGTTTAAGCTTAACCTGTCATCTCTAAATCTCTCAATGCACCAATGATCAAACACCCTTTGTGTGGAGAAAGGGAAAAAGGGGTTTGGGCTCAGCAAGGTGGTTTCCTGCCAAAAGGAGCAGAGGGTGAGTGTGGCATCATACTTTCACCAAAACCAGACAAACAGGGGGGATAGTCTGAGGAGAGTATTTGGAGAAATTGCTTGTAAAGTTAGAAAGCCTGACAAAAACAAATAATTAAACTTTTTTCTCTCTTTCTCTAGGTTGAGCTTCCTTTTATTTGATTCTATTAATCAATCTGGTCCTCAGCATTATATCAATAAAATGTTTTAGATCTGCTATCATATAAGAGCAAAGTATTTTAGAAACATTTTCATATTTTAGGCCATCACCTTAAGACAAGATAAAACATGAGAAACAAGAGTTTCTTTTAAAGAAAGAAAACATTTAGAACTTTTCATTTGGATTTCTTTTTTTTTAAATTTATTTATGCACACAAGAGCTGGGATGTAGGCCAGAGGTATGGGGAGGTGAGAGGATTCACCAGAAACAGAGTGGGGAGCAGAACAGACGGATCTACTGGATGGAATACATTGCCTAAGGGAGCAGCTGGAGAGACAGGAGAGGTCTGCTGCACCATGTGGGTATGCTCCCTGGCTGGGAACTGAACTCTTGCTGCAGATACCTTCACAGTGCTGAGACTTAACTCCTTGTGCCACCAGGGAGGGCTCAGTTGGATTTCTTAATAGCATAACACTTATCTCTATATTTTCTTTATTATTTTTTCATGCATGGAAGTTAAACCTTTCAGCAAGACTGCTAAGGAGCTCTCCATGCTGTCACTGTTTGTCTGTGCCTTACATACTGATTGGCTCAGCTATTCTGATAGCAAGAGCATTAGGAAAACCAGGAGAGGGGTTGTTGAGGCATTTCAATGTCTTAGTCTGAATGGGCAGTATCCCTGTGTAGTTTTGTTAGGGTTTACCCTATAAAAGCACATTTGGGAGCTGTAGCAGTCCACTGGAATCACCAGGAAGCCATTCAATGTTCTACTGTATAAGTTGTTGTATCCGGTCCCACATCCAGTAGTGGCCACAAATATTTTTGTCACATAAGGTAATTTTGTTGTAGAACAAGAAAGAATGAGAAATAAGAGGGACATTCAAACGGACGTCGTGAAACCTGGCTTTTCATGTGTGCACTGAGTCATGGCTATGCTGTAAAAAGAACTGATTTTCCTTTGTGGTAGAAGAGCAAAGCATGAAAAAGATGGACATTCATGAAAAAAGTGGTAACAAAATTAAAAAGACATAATGTAACACACTTGAAAATGTGTGGAGAATCATGACAATATTGCACAAAGAACTTATTTTCTTTTCTGGTGCTTGTCTAAGTGCTTGTCTTCCAACACTTTTTGTTCATTTATAAGTTTGTGGGGAGTTTTTCAGTGATCGAACTTCCTGGAAGTGTGAAATCAGAGAGTATAAAGTCAGATTGCATACAACTATACTAGAAAATGAGAACATGTCAGTTTGCAAAGAGCTGGTTTCTTACCTCGTGAATGGAGAAGTTAAGCGAAATGAGCAAATAATAATAATAGCTTAAATGTAATAAATAAACTCTGTTAAAAGGAGTTTATTTATTTATCAATGGAGAAATGAAATCAAACTGTCACCTAGTTAATTATTTTCTCTTTTACTGTAAAATTACCTTATGGGCAACTGGTTACACAAAGAAAATATTTATGGTGAAAGTACCTACAACCATCCAGCCCAGTCAAAGCAGAGACTATATGGTTCACTTTAAGACACTGTATCAAACAATACTATGTCATTTTTAGCAAATATATCAGCTACATTTTCATTAAAAACAGTCAACATGAAAAAATACATGAATATGCTTTGAATATGTATGATAAAAACTGGATATCCAACTCTCAACCTTATGTTTAAATTATACACATACCACACACACACACACACACACAGGTTGCTTATATATTGACAGTCTCATGCAAGGACGCATGAGAAACAACAGAAGCTACTTACCTGGAACCATGCATCCTTTGGAAACCTTAAAATTTGCACACTATGTAGAGGTCAGTATTATTTAACATTTTTTAAATTGAGTGATGCCAGTTGACTTAAAAGAATAAACCTTGTACAAGTCTCTGACTATGAAGATGAGGCGGAATTGGTCCCCAGGTGGGTGGGTATTGAGCAGGGTGGGTGGAGGATTGAGTCCCAATGGAGGGAATTCCTCTCAGTAAGATGGTCAACAGAAGGCTGACTCTTTACCAAGCCCTTTAGTCACTAGGGAATGTCCTGGTCCTAGTCCCAGAATAGTAGAAGATTCAGATATTCCAATAAAGGAAATAAAACACGTGATAGGCAGTAAAGGGACAAGAGCATGGCATGAGATGTTCTCATATAACTAGTTAAATATACCAGTAGGCTTATTTGCTGCAAAATAGATTCATCTTTTACCCTTTGGATATGAGAAAAGCTATTTTTTACCTAAATGTTTCTTTCCTTCATGCCATGACAAAACATTGACAACTCCCTTGTCAGCTGAAACTCAGTTTCGTCTGAGAACACCTTAGAAAGCATCAGTGTTTTATTCTGAAAGGCCAAAGTTTGAGTTCTAATTCTGATACTTTCTTGATGGGCAACTTTGAGCAAATGTCCTAATGAAAGAACATCAGTTTCCTACTCTGAAAAATGGGAATGAAAGTCTTGCATTGCAGTCTTTGCTATAAGTGGGGGGGGGGGGGGCTGTGGGTTGTCATGCTGTGATGCCTGCAAGTGGAAGGAGCCCAGTGAATGGGGGTTGCTATCATCCTGGTTATTGTTAATAATAAGAGCTATGGAAGATGGGAAGACCCTGATAAATATTTGAGGTCTTTAACATACCACAAAAGGAAAAGATAGCTCATAAAGAATAAATATAAACCAAAACAAATAGCTAAAAATTTGCTATACTATGAGCATAAATATTCCTCCTTTGGTTTATGGAGCTCATGATTATCTCTGTCAGCCAGGATATTCAGATAAATGCACTATATTAAAGAGAAGGTCTATTCTATGGAAATCAATCATAAACTAAAGAATCCAGAAATGACAGCAGCCTGATAATCATTTTATTTGATCTGTTTATCTATTTGTCTCTCTGCCACCTGTCACAGCTATATCTGAGGGTAGGCTCAAGAGATTTCCCTGACTATAAGAGTTGAGGTTTGGGTTTAGAAGGAAGTGCCAGACTGGCCTTAGGCACTGACGGGTAGCACAGGTGTCTGCTTGCAGCTCAGTCTGGATATTGCCTGAAACTGACCACGGAAGATATTTTCAAGCAAAACACAAAGCCCAGGACAGGGCTAGATCTTCCACTGTAGATCAGATCATGATACTGTAGATCAGTATCTTCCTTATTAAGAAATGGGCAAAAATAAAATAATGAGAACAATGGGGCAAGGACGGGGCTCTCTTGGGTTGGCAGGAAGGGAACTGTGTCCAGGGACACTCTACTTGGTGGGAGTCATGCCTGTGTCTAAGGCAGTAGAGGCAAATGTTTAGTCTTCAGGCCATGGGTAGGGACACAAGGCTAATGGTGCACCAGCCTGCTGGGGAACTTAGGCCAATGGAGGTTGCTGTCAATGGCAATCTGTAGTGAGACTAACCAAGCTTTTACTCGGCAGTCCTTCCCACAGGAAGAATGTATTTGTCTTAAATGTGCTTGGATTGTTGCAGGATGGGAGAGGGAAGAAGACAGAGTCTGGTCCTCCTGGAACAGTGACCACCTCATTTTAGAAGCCTACTCCATGTCTTTTCTAGGCAGTCAAGCCAATTCACTCATGAGAAAGGGAGATTTGGTGATACTTAAAGTCAATAAAATGAAAACTTCTAACCATGGCCTACAAGATCTAAATGACATGATCCCCACCCACCCCTCCTTCCTCATCTCAGACCAATTCCCACTTTGCTCTCTCCCCATCTGGCACCCTTCTGGAAAACCAAACCCCACCTTGGAATCTTGACTTTGTTTGTTGCTATCTCTTTCACTTTTGTCTCTGTGTCACCAGCTTAAAAAATACTTTAGGCCACAATAGCTATTGGTATCCCAATGCCTTTTATCATGTTGTGAGCCATTTTCTCTCACATTTCTGACACCAAATGGGGGATGTGTTTTTTTCCCCCACCTATCATTTTTTCCCCAACTCTCCAGACACTGTGTGTCTTACAATTCAATTCAATTCTGACACTAGCTTCCCAGAAATAGAGTAGAACCCACGGTTTAAGAATTTAGTCCTGCAAGACTGCTCCCTAACTTTGGATGTCAGTTGAAAATCCCAAAACTCCCTGACTTACTATAAATCGAGGATTGCCACAACTCCCTCTTCAGGCTCCTAAATTTGATAGAATAGCTCACAGACTTCAATAAAATGTTTTGTTTTATTTTTAATATTCACTGCTTTGTTGTAAAAGAACAGCCAAATGAAGGAGATTGAAAGACTAAGTGCATGAGCTCCTATGCTCTCTCCCAGGTGCCACCCTAGCAGCGCACTGATGAATTCAACAACCCAGTCCCCTCTGAACCCTGTTTAGTAATTTTGTAAAGGCCTCATAACATAGACATTATTATTATTGTCCGTTTTTTAAAAACTCAACCTCCAATCCCTTTATCCTCCCCAGAGGTGGAGGACTGGAGTTGAAAGTTCCAACTCTCTAATCATGCCTTGGTCTCTCTGGCAACCAGACCCCACCCTGAACATATTTAGGATCTTCTCATCACCTCAGCAGCCTATAAAAAAACACTCATATAACTCCAGAGATTCCAAGGGTGCTCTGTATGAGGAATAAGGAACAAAGACCAAGTACATATTTATTGCTATATTGCAATATCATATATGCGCTGTACATTTTTTGAGTCACACACAATTACCAAGTAAAAAGGAACTGAGGTAAATAGGCCTTGAGTGTAAGGTTTTATCTTCATCTGTCAAGGAATGGGGCTGTATTTATTGTTTTTGCCTCCCTGTGATCTTTTGGTCTCCCTAGAAAAAACTTTTTAAATACAGTATAAAAATAGCCCAGCAGTTTGTCCAAGTGGAATCCGCTATTATATTGAGTAATATGGGAAACCTGAGGGAACGGCCAGGAGTGCAGAGAGTGGAAGCATTCTACATCCACGGTTAAGCCTGTTTTTCAGTGGGCACATGCCCCTGAGTGCTTCTCAGAATATACCCCCTAAGACAAGACAGGAAGACAAGAGGAGGCTGGTGTTGTATATTTTCCTTGCCCCATGTTGTTTAGGCTCCAATAAAATAGTTTTCCTTGAGGTCAGGCCTTTGTTAAGGAGAAACAATCTTAATGTATTTCAAAATAATTACTCCTCTTCCCCTCCCTGGCAGACACACAAAGGGAATTTTCTCTGATCTTCACCCGGAGAATCTGAGATTCATCCATATTATATCACATTGCCCTATTTCATTGTCTTGATGGCACTTAACAGCCTTTAGAATCTTCTTGTATATGTATTTGTGAGTGTGTAAAAGCTGTATTCCATTTGAATACAGGCTTCAAGAGGACAGAACCTTGTCCTTTTTGTTCACTACCATATCCTCATTTTCTAAAATAGTATATGACCCACAGTAAGTACTCAAAATATTTGCTGAATGGATACTTGAAAATATGATTCCCTGAGGTTTTAGTGATGAAAGCGCTATCTGAATCTTTATTTGACCTGAGAAACAACATTTTCTTTTCCATACCAATGAAAATAATGGCTCCTTAGCTTGCCTTCTGAGCCCAGTTTGGTCTCTAACCCCTGGCCACTCCTCTTCCTCCATAGACACACACACACACACACACACACACACACACACACACACACACACACACACACACAGCCTCTCCTGACCCTGCATGGCAAGATTTCCTATGAGTTTCCACAGACTCACTTCTTACATCTTATCTGCTACCAGTCACATAGGTGTCCATGCTCTGATCCAATCTTAGGAATGCATTCAGGAAAATAGAAGAGTATGACTGTATTGCAATGAGGTGATCATTAATTTAGCACTTTCTTGTCCTATTTATTCCCAGCCTCATGGATGAGTAACACTTTAAACAAATTGAATCATGCAGCTGGGAAGATGAGAGCGTTAGCATCAGCAATAATGAATATTCCTGCATTTTACAGAACAATTATTGATTGTGTAGAAGAGTTTAGAGCCCAAAGTAAGTCTACCATTAAATAGCCAGTTAAAAATTCTAAAAGATTCATTATTGCCCTTTAAAAATATATTATGAAAGAAATGGAGTTGCATTTTCTATGTTGTAAAATTAAAGGTCTAAAGATAGTATAATCTGTAGACTACACTTCAGTAAAGCTATGCTGCGATTAAAAAGAAGATGAATATCACAGAAGAAAGTATTGGCTAAGATGAAATGAGAAAAGGGCAAGCTAGTTTAAAAATTCAGTAATTTTTTTAGCAGTCTACTATCTTATTAACATGTAACCATCAAACAAAACTGAGTTTTTAAACATCTGTAATTTGAACAGTGATTATATATGCATAGATGTCTCCCTGTCCTCACACCTCTATTTGGCTCCTAGCTTCTGGGTCTTCTCTGAACCTGATCTTGAATTCTTAACTGGTCCTCATGTGTCCCACTCCCCCAGGCTGCCATGCTCATCATGGCCATGAGCCTAGCCCCAAAGACAGCAGAACCCCAACTGCCTGGACTGTCTTACCTCTCTACTGTTCTATGCTTAATCAGACGACAGAATGGTGTAGCTCAAATTACACTCTGTCTGAGCTCCAGGTTGCATAACATGTGTCAAGTTCACTCGGTAGATAAGTTGTTTTTCTCTTAAAAAAAAAAAAAAAAGGATTCATTTATGCATACAAGAACTGGGGTATAGGCCAGAAATATGGAGGGTGAAAGGATTCACCAGAGACAGAGTAGGGAGCAGAACAGGCAGACTGACTGAAATACACTGCTGAGGGGAGCAGCGGGTGACAGGAGAGGTCTGCTGTACCATGTGGGAAGCTCCCTGACTAGGGATGGAGCTCTTGCTGCAGTGGCTGCAATAGCTTCATAGTGCTGAGACTTAATTTAACTCCTTGCTCCACCATGGAGGGCCATAAGCTGTTTTTCTAATGCTCCAGGAGAGCATGGTCCTGGTTTGTGTTTTTTTGTATCCAGACATTGCACATATTGCTGAAAAGAAATTGGGTCATCGTGGTGGGGGTGATGTGGAAACATACATCTGATGAAGTACGAACCTATAGCTCTGAATCATATACAGTGTTATAAGCCAGTGTTACCTCAATAAAAAATATACAAAACAAAAGAAGTTGGGTGTATGATAATATGTTATATAATAAGCTGCATCAGTGATACAACTGTAATCCACTCCTCTCTGGGTTATGTCTAAAGTCCATCTGTACTCCTACCAAACCTTAAGAACTACCCAAATATATCATCTTACTCAGCAGTATGGATGTAATAACTGTCGTTGTATGTCCATGGAAAACCTGCTACATATAAATCGCTGTACATAAATTAACTCTCCTCAAAATGCCTCCTTGAAATGGGATGAGTTATTTTTTTTTTTGAACCATGGTTTACCAATAAGAAAATAGGCCCAAGGAGAAAAAGTAAGTTGTTTGGCTTCACTCAGCTATCTCATGACAGGAAGAGAATTAAAAATCAGGCCTATAGGAACTGTATATGTCAACTCTTCTTAAATGTTCCACACCTCCCTGTTATGTGCAGAGTTCTAAAAGAGGTTTCCATTTACCAAAAAAATAGTCCTTTACACGGGAATCCAAGTTGTATATTCAGGAAGAAAATAAAATCCTCGAGTTGTATTAACATCACAGTTAAGATTTAAGACCTGTTCTTCAGAGAGGCCAAAAGATTAATACCTAGGAGAACAGCACATGATATCAGGGTCATATTCTAGAACGTTCTAGAATGTAGCTATATGTTTTTTTCTCCATGTTGGCCTAGAGCAGTGGATCCCTACTAGGCATTTTTGTTCTTCAGATACATTTTCGAATATTTTGGTGGCATAAATGAGGAAGAAGTATCTAATAAAGGCCAATAATGCTACTAACCATGCTACAATGCACAGAACATCTCTTAGCCAACAAAGAATTATCTACCTCAAAATCTCAGTAGTGCTGAATTAAGAAACCATGACCTAGGGAGAATAAAATTTTTAACCATCCCCTATTGCTCCTGTGGATTGCACTCTGCATATTGAAAGGACCGTAGATTTCTTCCTGCTTCAGATAATGTCAACTTGTGATCTGGGTGGCTTGGGGGTCTGAAAATAGATTGTTAGAGTAGGCTTTAATACCATATCTGACAATTATGTATACTTGACGATGGGGTCTGACATGTCTCTTATAGGACTACTGTTGGGATCCCAAAACCATGTCCAATATCTGTTATCTCCCAGAGGGAATCTATAAGACATTTGACCTTATAAGTTAAAGCTCTCTTTTGTCATTACTATCATTCCCGATTCCCCCTTTCCATTCCTTCATGTCCCACTTCTCTCTATTCTGTGCTTATCACTCTGATTAAACTCTCTACCGTCCAGTCTGAAATAGCCTGAAACTCTCTATGGCCACCCTCCTGCCTTTGTCATCCATCATGCATCTGTCTTAGCACTTGCCAGCCCTCAGCCAATATCAGCATCAGTTCAGGACTCCCCTCATTTTGGAAGAGAGATAGCAAGCAAGGAAAATTCCTCAACTGTAGAATTTTAAAGTCATGATGCCAGAATAACCCTCTTTATGCTAACATCACTTTGCAATCACCTGTCTGTGCAATTTTGAGCTTTGAAGCAGGGTTTGGGTCCTGTATCCATGACCATTTAGTGCTGGGATCAGGCTTATCAGAAGAACATCCTGAAAATATTTTCCCCATATAAATCCTCAGACTTGTTTTTAAATCCCCATTCTACTTAGAATTCTACTCCATTCTACTGTTGTCCTTTCCCCAGAATCCAAACTACAACAGAGAAGGATATCACCGTTAGTGGAAAATAGCACATTATAAAGCTAAATATCGGGCCTCCCTGGTGGTGCAATGGTTAAGTGGAGCTGTCAGCAGCAGTGATGCGAGTTCGACACCTGGCCAGGGAGATTCCCACATGGCATGGCAGACCTCTCCTGCCTCGCCTGCTGCTCCCCTCAGCAGTGTATTTCCATCCATCTGCCTGTTCTTCTCCCCACTCTGTCTCTGCTGAACCCTCTCACTGCCCCGCGCCTGTGGCCTGCACCCCAGCTTGTATGCATAGATAAATAAATCTTAAAAAAAATAATAAAGCTAAATATCATTAAAAACTTATTTTAAGATAAGATATATTTACTAAAGACTCTCTCACCAGATGGAACCATTTAACCTTGAAGAAATATAGAGGGGAAATGTCCTTGGCTTGGTGATTATTAGGGGAGAGTTAAATATATGAATGATGAGACTTTATATCAAACAATAAACTAGGACTTCAAGATCCCTGAGAACAGAGTCTTAAATAATGTGTTTATCTGGTAACCTAAAAGATATTTGGAACCTATGCAAACCCAGAGTCAGAAATTATATATCTCCTTCACTTCCTCATAAAACATACACCACAATAGAATATTTCACCTTTCATCTAAAAACATCTCTCTTCTCCTAGTCTCTGACTCATAAATAACTATAGGGAAAGAGAAAAATTAAGTTTGTATCCACATTGTCTGAGATGTTTTTCAAAGGACAATTACTTTTTGTAGCAGTTTTCAGATCAAAATGGTATCATGTTTTCTCATGAATTAGGTCAAGGAGCCTTGTGTCACA
Organism: Scalopus aquaticus; assembly: GCA_004024925.1. Classification (NCBI taxonomy): domain Eukaryota; kingdom Metazoa; phylum Chordata; class Mammalia; order Eulipotyphla; family Talpidae; genus Scalopus; species Scalopus aquaticus. The sequence continues at coordinate 18,244 of PVIJ01012523.1, forward strand.
ACTCAAATGATGTTGTAAGATAAAATGTTGTTCCTTGCCACATGCAGCTCTATAAGCTGATCATCTCTAAACTGTAGAAATACCAGGAACATATAAAGCCTTGACATATCAAGGGTAGTCAACCACTCTGATAACAGGGGGTGGAGCGACATCTTTACATTCTATGCAACTCTTAGAATCACAGTACTTCATTCACTTTACAACCCTCCAAGAACTGGCTGAGGCAGCCAGTTAATCCACATTTATATGGCAGAGGGAGACCAGACTGAAAAGTTTTAACCACCTATAAAAATAAATGTACTTTCAGCAATGGACTTGCATAAAGTTAAACTTAATTAACATTGCCCAAATACCTTCTCCATAGACACAGAACACACTTAACGATCTTACTATGACATAAAGGAGACAGACAAGCAAGCTAATATTCACCATTCTAAGAACTATAAACTGAGTTAACAGAGCAGCAAATGAGATTCTCTGATAAGAAGTGGGGTCACCAATAAGGCCATCCTTGAACTAGGATTTTGAAGGTTGAACAGGAGTTTTCCAGCTAAACAAAGAGGGATAATCTAGGAAGAGAAAACATGTATCCATTCACATGACACAGGTATTTGCAGGAGGGGTCATAGGAAAGTGTAAGCTTAAATTTTAAAATACCCAACTGTGTGAACTCAGAGGTCCCTAAGGATCAGTTAAATTACCTGATCTATCCAAGAGAAGAGAACTAGCAAGAGGAAATTTTGACTGTGCCTGCAGATTGGAAAACTAGCATGTGTAGGAGGTATCATTTGTACCAAAATTGTCCTGATGGTATTGTCTCAGCTCTGTGAACAGAGAGTACCACAATAAGCTGCATGAGCAAATTACACAAGGGAACTTTGAAACATGATGTGTGGCGTCTATTAATAACACCACAGAGTGACTCCAAATATAGAAGACAAATGAGTGCAAAATACAGCACACCTTTGGCATTAAGAACTTTAGTTCACTATAGGAGGGCAAGTTAGAAGAGTACTAGCAAAATCTGAGATCATCAGCAGAAGATGGTAGATGCTTAGAAATTTCTAGCAGGTTCCTAGCAGGAAATAATGCAAGTTCAACCAACATGTAGTGTCAAGAGGATGCTTACAGAAGAGCACAAACAATCTAGCACAAGTCAATCTGCTTAGAAACCCATGACTTCTGTAAGTACAAGTAAGACCTTTAAGGCCAGGCCTCCCTAGTGGCTCAGCAGTTAAGCGCTGCGCTGTGTAGCTGTCGGCAGCAGCGACACAAGTTCGACGCCTGGCTGGGGAGATTCCCACATGGCGCGGCAGACCTCTCCTGCCTAGCCCGCTGCTCTCCTCAGCAGTGTATTTCATTGATCTGCCTGTTCTGCTCCCCGCTCTGTCTCTGGTGAACCCTCTCACCGCCCCACGCCTCTGGCCTGTATCCCAGCTTGTATGCATAAATAAATAAATCTTAAAAAAAAAAAAAAGACCTTTAAGGCCTCTGAAGATCCTTTATGCTGCACTGTGAACATGATCCCATGGCAGTGAAGTTAATGTTATTAATGGCTGCCATTGGCACTAACAGGTTGGTGAGGTTTGGGCAATGGGAGTCAAGTATTTATTGAAGAGAGAACTGGACCAATGTGACTTTATTTCTGTTCTAAGGTGGCAAAAATCTGATATCAAAGGTTGGAGAGATGGTAATTCATGTTATATAAAAGCAGAACACCTTGTCAATTTTTTTCACATGGTGTGTTAGGAGGCAGACATGCCTCATCAATCTACAGTTCTAAGAGAAAAGGCTGAAAACATGGAGTGTTAGTAAGATGAGCTGGTTTGGAAAGAATTGGCTGATTTGCAAGTTGAAATGAGAAAAGACAGAAGAAGAGCGAATATATAAAGTTTTGCATGGTTGAAAAAACTGTTTTAAGACTCCATATATTAATAAATGGAAATTTAAGAGATAAAAACAGTACTGAGTAACAAATATTTAAAACGACTTTTGACAGATTTAAGTGGCTCACTGTAAAGACCAAATTAAAGTTATACTTGTCTCATACATAGTATCAGTTACCTTTAGGTTGGGCAGAGTTGGGTTGAAACAGAAATGAAGCATGGAGGAAAGGAATCTGTAAAATAAATTAATCATTGTATATAACAATAGAGTAATCCTTAAACACATTTACAGTAGCCTGAAACTGACTTAAAGCAAATGGATTAGAAGACCACTCAGTTTTGAAGAAACATAATTGGCAAACAAAAGTTATTAAAAACTCCAATGGTACAATAATCTTTGGTCTTCAACTTGGTGTGAGAAGGAAGAAGGGTATAAAACTGCAATCCCCAAGGCAAGCATGCTGCCCCACACCTCCTTCAGATGTGGCCCGGGAAGGTCTGCAAGGGAAAGATGAACTACTCACCTACCCCCCACCCCTGTGGGCAGAGTCAGGGCCAAAGAACAATAGACAAGACAGCTGTACCCAAACAGGGGTGTCAGGGCCTAAATAAGAAAATTCCCCCACATCGAGATTGGGGAGCTTCCAAATGTATGTGGTCCCACAACTGCTAAGGATAAGCAAATGTGTCTTAAATGCTTTCCTTTTCCAAATGACAGTCTACCCCGAGGTTACCCTGACTCTGCTCTACCACTGTGTACTAGATTTTGGAGTAGGTGTGGAAAAGGTAACTCAATCTTCACGTGTTCCTGAACCTAGAGGGGCTACCTGATGGGGAAGACTCATGCATCATCAGAAATTATAAACTGTGAGTTGGATAAGGTGACCAGATGGGGATTTGGGTCAGCTCTTGTGGGGAAGTGTTATATTATGTATAGACAGGGGCATGTGAATATTTAGTGGGCAGAAGGTAGCAGATATCTTTTGAAACTCCAAAAGTTTGTGGGTAGAATTTTGTCTAGGAATAAGCTTCCCAGCCAGGACTATATGTCCCAGCCTGCTTTCCATCTAATTAGGACCACATTAGGACTACTTCTGACCTGTGGACCATGAGCAGAAATGATGCATGTCCCTTCCAGTCTCAGGTAATTAAGTATTCAATGTACCTTCTTTCCTCTTATTCTTTTCCCTTTATGTAGCACCTGGGAGGTCACACATTAGCAGCGTCTTAAGGCGGAAGAAGGTGAAATCCATGTGAAGGAGACTCAGTAATCATTTGAAAGAGGGCCATCCAGGAAAGTTATCTGTTCATGAATACCGACATTGAACTTTGCATAAAAGATAAATAAATTCTTTTGTATTAAGCCACTGTGAGTGTTGTTGTTATAGCAGCTGGTGTTAATTAGTCTGACTAGTACAACTGACAGAGACAAATGCTGAAGATAAGGAACATCACTTAGAAAGGAACTAAATAGTTTGTATTGTTAAAACATAAGATGAACAGAGAGAAGTCGCAGGAGGTGAGGCTGAAGAGGTTGACAAAGAGTAGTTAAGTATTTCTCAAGTGTGGCCCATGAACTACCTGTACTACAATCACATAAGAGTAAAATTAAAGATTCAGCTTTGAGGGTTCCATCCCAGACCTACAGAATCAAATCTCTTAAGAGATTCATAAAGATTTTTTTGAACAAGAATTCAGGTGATCTGAAAGCACAAGTTGAGAGTTAGTATCATTTTAAGATTATTTTATTTTGCCAAGCAGTCAATTGGGAACTGGGAAAAGGCCATAATTAGGTAAGTGATATAATCATATCTTAGTAGGGTGTGAAGTTCATGAGCAAGGAGTTTGGTTTTATTCATCATTTTATCCTTAGTGTCTTAAAAAGTATCTGAAATGTGTAGGTACTCAATAAATATATATTGAATAAATGAACGAGCTCTGTAGTCTAATAAAGGTTTTGTCAAGGAAGCGTAGACAGTGACTTGAAGGGAAAGATAAGTTGCCAAATGACCTGTTATTCAGCAGGTTATTGAAACTGTTGAGGTGTGAGATGACATATTATTCAACTAAAGCAATAGCAGTGAAAATAGATGAGAAAGTATGGTTTTCTTTTCTTTCTTTTCTTTTCTGTTTAGTTTTTTGGATTTTTTTTCTAGCCTTTTGTTATCTGATTTTATTTTTTTCCCTACCACCTGCCATTATATCTTCTTGTCACTTTCTCCCTCACACTCCCCCTTAATCTTTGAGCCTTTACTGTGTTTATTAATGTCTATTAGATTTTGTAAGTACGTTACTGTCATATCATCCATTAAGTAAATTTCTAGCATTTCTTTTTGTCATTCTGATTTGATTTATTGCATACTACTCCTTCATTTTTTCTGTAAATGAATGCATTTTATCTTTCCCTATGACTGAGTAGTATTCCATTGTAAGGATATATCGCATCTTCTTGATCTAATCATCTATTAAAGGGACTTTAGCTATTTCCTTATTTTATTGTTATTGTTATTGTTATTGTTATCCCCTAGTTATTGTAAAATGCTGCAATAAATATTACAGAGCATATACTTATTTTGCATTGATGGTTTCATGTTCTTCGTATAGATATCCATGAGTGGGATTGCTTGGTCATATGGTATTTCCATTTTTAGTTTTTTAAGATGAATCTAGATCATCTCCATAATGGCTGTTCTAGTTTTCACTCCTACCAACAGTGAAATAGCACCCAGACATTCTATTTTATAAAGATATATTTGTTCCCAAACTATTAGAACTCCATGATATCCCAGGAGCTTGTTAGCTATGTATCTCTGCAACCCTGTGCCTAACAGAAAACCTGGCCAACACAGGTATTCAACAAACAATTACTGTGTGAGTCCTGGACCCAGTCAGTATTCCTACCACAATGTTTATCTATTCTTGAGCGCCATCAGTTATTTTGTAATGAAACTAACATCCCAGTTAAAAACAAATAACAGTTAAAAGTAATAGCCAGTAATTTCAGTAAAATTATCTTCTCATAAAAACCCTGGACCAATGAAGATGACCAAGATTGCATTCAGAAGACGTGCAGATGGTTTAATACAACTGAAGAAAAAAACAGACTAGAATTCATGACACTGCTCTGGTTGTCTGGAGTATTTTGTTGGCCTCTTTATATTCATAAAAGATTCCTTTGGATTTAGAGTAAGATTTAAATAATCTCCTAAAACAACATATGTTCAAGTCATAACTGTTACGAAGCATATGTTCAGAATGCATAAGTTGGTAGCTATGATTTATGCAAGATAAGAAGGCAGCATGACTATTTATGCTCTTCCCATTCTCAGATTTCCTGAAGATCCAGTATGAAAACAGTGATGCAAATTGTATTGCATTCTTTGTGTTTATCTGAATTGGTAATAGAATTATAATCAGATCAATGATTTCATTGTTTGTAACCACTTCACTCACTACCATCAGCAGCACCATCATCCTCAGTAGCAGTTAAGTGTCTCTCTAAGAGTAAGAGGCTCCACCAGTGATTCACACAGGTCTTTGTACTTGGAAGGCTTATCAAGGTCAAGTGACACAACTGGAAGAAGAAATGACATAAGGATATAAAACTATAACTAGAATAGGTAGCCTCCCTGACTGTGTTAACCAATTCATAATCAGATCAGAGATTTTTCAACCATCACCACACGTTAAAATCTCAGGGGAAACTCTGAAAAACAGAGTTACGTAGGTCCTACCCTAAAACAACAATGTCAGTGCCTGGAAAGGAAGATGCATTGGGAGATCCAAGCATCCTATTTTTAAAAGCTTTTTGGGTTTTCTTTTAATTAGTTTTTTTTTTTGAGATAATAGAGATTGGCATGCAGGAAACAGTACAGAGGGGACTTGTGTACACTTTGCCCAGTTCCCCCTAATGGTATACAACTTATAAAACTATAGGACAATATCACAGCCAGCTTATTGACAGTGATACAGTCAAAATGCAGAACAATCCCAACACCATAAGGATCTTTCCTGTTGCTCTTTCATCGCCACCCCTTCCTTAATTGCTGGTAACCACTAATCTGTTCTCCACACCTATAATTTTGTCACTTTAAGAATATTGTATACTGGAGGTCCTCCTGGTGGCCTAGGGGTTAAATCTCAGAGCTATCACCGCAGGGCCTGAGTTCAATCTGTTCTGCTCCCCATTCTGCCTCTGGTTAAATCCTCTCACCCCTCCCTACCTCTGGCCTACACTCTAGTTCTTCCATGCAAAAAAAAGAATATTATATAGTGGAAACCTCACGTGACCATCTGGGATTAGTTTTTATCACTCAGCATAATTCCCTTAAGAGTCATCCAAATTACCATATTTATAAATATTTTGTTCACCTTTATGTTAAGTAATATTCCATAGTATGGCTGTATCAGTTTGTTTAACAAGTCAGTAACTGGGGCTTCCCTGGTGGCACTGGCATTGAAGACACAGCACTGTCAAGCTATCACCAGCCATAGCGGCATGAGTTCGAACCCTGACCAGCAGCTGACCCACTGCTCCCCTCATTAGTGTACTTCAGTAGATCCACCTACTTTGCCCCCCACTCTGTCTCTGGTGAACGATCTCACACTCCCACACCACTGGCTTATACCTCAGATCTTGTATTCATAAATAAATGAAATACGGGCCTCCCCAGTGGCGCAGTGGTTAAAAGCTGTGCTGTGGAGCTGTCGGCAGCAGCGACGCGAGTACGACGCCCGGCCAGGGAGAATCCCACATGGCGCAGCAGACCTCTCCTGCCTCACCCGCTGCTCCCCTCAGCAGCGTATTTCTGATCAGCCTGTTCTGCTCCCCGCTCTGTCTCTGGTGAACCCTCTCGCCGCCCCACGCCTCTGGCCTGTACCCCAGCTTGTAAGTATAAATAAAAAATAAATCTTTAAAAAAAATAAATAATGAAATACATCTTTAAAAAATTCAGTAACTGAAAGGCATCTGAGTTGTTTTAGCCTACCATGAACTCTGCCAGGGCCATCGGAGCACAGCCTATTTCTGCTAAATGGAGAAGGAAAATTAGTTCTTTGTTCCCTGTGAAAACCACTCAGCGAGGAAGAGGAGTGTCAAGTGTATCTTCTACTCCCACTGGTAGGGATGAAAGATCAATTTCTTGCTAGATCACATGAAGACATAGAAGGTGGTAGGTGGTACAATTTTAGCATTGATACTCACTTTGAGTAAAGTGGTAATGACAAAAAAGTGTTCTATTGTTAGGTCACCTTTTACTGGTTCTGTAGCCAGGGAAAATGGTTTTTCTGAAGTTTTTTAGCGTGTGTTTGTAGGCTGTTCAAGATATACAGTAAGTTGTCAAGAAACCCAGGGACTTCTCTGTTTTGTCATTCCTCAATGTTTCAGAGACCTCAGAGCTTTTTAGCTGTAGTAGGGGAGAAACTCGAAGTAGTGAGTTGTGTCATCTTGAGAGAACACCTTGAGTGATTTTAATAGCAACCAGAATTAAAAATCTCTGATTTAGGCCAAATGTATGTTTTCCCATATAATTGATTAGCTATTTGAATGATATAAAATTCAATAGATACTGATTAAATAAGTTTTCACTGATTGCTTGCTATTTGGCAGACAATAGTCTAGGTACTGAAAATTGAGAAGAGAAAAATATCCTTGAAGACAGAACCACCATGCCCATTTTCACTCCTGGCTTTTGGCACTTTCAAATCTCCTCTTGAAGCTACTGAAATAACCATCTAACTCATCTTTCCTTCTTTGTGCTGCCCTCTTTTCCAATGAATGACCACATCTATCTGCTGTGTAACACCCTCAACTGACTGTCCATCGCTGTATGATACAGTCTAAGATGTTCTTAAGAAGACCTAGGTACCTTTGTGTCTCCCAGAAATACCTCCTGCCACAATTTCCAAAACTTCGGACTACAGGTCCATCCCTGCTGCCTTCACAAGTTGCTCTCACTAGAGTAGTCCATCTTCTTTGACTGATGGCTGTACTTCCGTGTTACTGTTCAGTAACCATTTTTCCATAGCCCTGATCATTTGGGGTCTTATATCCTTAAAATAAAGAACAATTTACATCACAGGAACTGGGGATACTTTACTGTTCACGGTCAAATGTGCTACAGAGAAAGTATCTACCAATCAGACAAGTCAGCATGATCAAAGATCCATGCTTTTAACATCTTACATAGGCACACAAAAATTCCCTTTCAAAGTCCAGGATCGCATGTTTTTTTCTACTTCAAACTGCCTTTCAATATAAAATCTACAATAGTGTGGTGGAAATGAATAAAGAAGCATTAACAGAATGGAGTAAATCCCTCCAACACCACAACCGCCCCTCTCTCTTGGGAGAACTCTCCCATCTTTTCAAGAGTTCTCACCATCTTCTGCCACTTATCCACAAACACAGATGGACCTCATCTATCCGATATGCTTGGCATTGTTTTTCTTGCCTGTGCCAGTAGCTTCAGTCAGCAAATGAACACTCATACGCTATAAATCTAACATATTGACTAGAGCAGGGTTTTTTCATGGGTGAATTTTGAAATCCACTGACTTAACTACTAAACAGAGCCACCTGGGACCACTCCCATTTTTTAGAATACTTTCCACTTTTCCCTAGACCAGTATGCTAGGTCAACATCAGAATAATGCACAGAATTTGTTAGAAATATAGATCCACACTCTTATTTATTAAAAGAATAGGCCAGAGCACAACAGAATAGAATAAAAAAAATATATGAATGCATCCCAAGTGGGAAAGTTTTAAGAAACTCTTTCTGTGAGTGAATGTATTGAGATTAACATGCAGATAGTAGGGGAATCTTAAATTTAGAGCAACTAGGACTTCATAAAAATGTATAGTGCCCAGAATATGTCCTTAGGTCTAACTGCAGACATGCTTTCCAGAAATTACCTTTTCTGTGAGGTCCTTTATGACCTCTCCCCCCAGCCAGGGCTCATCCTAACCTCTTCAGGTACAGTTCCTCTGTACTTGTTGTACTTGCCACTCTCTCTATAGTGTGTGTAATTATATGTCTGTTTCTTCTAATAGACTTAAGTTAGAGGCTGAATTATAGACACATTTGTGTCTATTCCAGTAGCTGAAACATAGTAGATACTCTCTAAATTGGTAAGAATCCTAAATATGCTAATATGTGAAAATTAAGGGGTAAAAGTTTGATGAGAAACAGTATATTTACATATTGTGCTATGGTTATGTTAGAAAATGCTGTTATTTTTAAGTAATACACCATGCAGCATTTAAAGAAGGAGGAAGAGAAAAAAATATAACTCTTTGGTTAATCTAAGATCATTTCAAAATCAAAGTTAAAATGAATAATAAATAAATTAACAACAAACATTAGTAATAAGTAGAGAGATTAGTGGTCTTCTGGCTACTTTATCATAGAAACAAGTAAACTGCATTTACATAATTGGATTCAGTCAACTTGGTTTGGGTTCCAAAACCACAAAGCAGGAACAGAATTCAGACCTGTTTTGTGCATAAAAAAAATCAGAAACAGGGGGCTTTGGCCACACTGTGTGCACCACCAGTCTACTTCATGTAGCTGAAATGATAAATGACTAAGGAGTTACAAGTTGGTTGGTAACAAGGCCGTGGAGCCAAAAGTTCTAAAATGGTTTGGATTGTGCTGTCTGCCCTTGACCCAGCTCATCTGGCACATAAACAGCATCACCATTGTCCTACCACACCACAGGTTTCCTCCCTCAGTTTTCTCTCTCTAGAGTAGAAAATTCCCACCAGCAGCTCGTTTAGAAAGAATTCTCTTGCAGAATTACTATGCAAGTCAATGTATGTATGCTTCATTACCTCATCAAAGCTGTATAAGGCCAAGGCTCGGTTTGGTGCTGTGGACATAATGGCACAAAATTGCCAGACAGAGGATTCTGAGTCAAATGGCCAGATGTTTCCAACACTAATAGTTCAGCCAACTTGGTTTTCATTCAGTGATTTTGCCAGATGTTGGACCAAATGGTATAAATCAAGGGGTGATTCAACATCAAGCAAACCTAGCTAACTACTCAGTGGCTAAATCTCTAGGCCCTGGGTGACTGCACATAGACCGCCCTGGGTGGTGGAAAAAAGGCCCTCTGCAGAGTATACCCCTTTGTGAAGCAAAAGTGTTTGCCTGGCAAAGCTGCAGGTGATAAGCAAGGGTGAGGAGGAATGAAAGGTGAGTGGAGAGGTGATGGAATGTTCTTCTTTCGCCGAAGGCTAGAGAACAGATGCCTCTGATATTAGATGTAGTTTCAAACCTCTGTTTTCTGCTTGCCACACTGAAAATTTTCCTTTTCACCTAAGATATTCTTAAATCTCTGCCTGTCTTCTATGTCCCCGGACACTATGTGGTCCCAGGAGAATTCAGGGTCGAATTTGACCGTGCAGAGTAACACCCATGATAAAATGTTACACAAAAAAGTGTTAATGTTACACTCTAATTTAAATTTAAATTTTAATAATTTTTATTTTTTGACAATAAAGATACAAGTAGGACAATAAAGATACAACAAGGAAAGGGGAGGAATTAAAATAAGAATTAAGAAATTCCCAGGCCCCAGTCCCAGCTGAGTCGTAGTGAGTTCTGTGATGTTAAGCTAGTTCCATAACTTCTACTTTTTTACTGCAAAATAAAAGTTTAGATTTAAAGGCCTTTTAAGGTCACTTCTATGTCTAAAATTTAGTGCTTCTAAGTAAATTTCCTCTTGGAATAAGTAACTCTGAGACTGAACAAGCCCACTAACAGTATTCTCCAACAGAGACTTCACATTCAAGGTCACTCTTAGGGAAGCTCTCATGCCCCTATTTCAGGACGTGGTCCCGCACATAATGTAGGCATGCATGACTGTGTTGACAGACCGAATAGCAGGTCTAAAGACGCAAGTGCAGACACAGCACATACACACCATACTGTTAGTGCTACCTACATAAATACACTATTTGTGTGCATATTTTTAAGTCCCTAGTCACACACCCTCCTTCACAAATGAGGAATCACTCTTCATTAGGAAAAGAGGCCAATTTCAAAACATAGCAAAGGTCACATTTACACAAAATATGTAGGACACTTCTGAAAGTGCACTGACAAGAACTAGAGACAGGCTACAGGTCCAGCAAAAATACCCAGAGTGGGAGGACAGGAAGCTTCAAGAAAGACATCCTCAAATCATCTACATGCAGACCACACCTGCCCGAGCATATTAAATGAGAGCACAGACACATGAGATGGTGCTAATGTGGATAAAATATGGATAAGGAGAGACCAGATACCAGCTAAATGAATAAAATTGAGACATTGGAAAAATGAAACACAGCCCTACGAGCCAAGTGGCCAACATCAATATCCAATTGAGAAAAGTTTGGGAAAGTGATATGCAGACTGCCAAACAGAACAGAAGCTTTCAAGGATCTGAAGTCTGCTACCTGCTGGGTAAGCCTGTGTGGTGAGGGACACAAAATGCAGGGCCGTGGGTCAAAGACCCCTACCATTACCAAAGGAGTAGTACTTCCCATCTGTATCTCTCTTTATTTTTTAAGATTTATTTACTTATGCATACCAGCTGGGATTGTAGGCCAGAGGTGTGGAAGGGTGAGAGGATTCCAATCTGTATCTCTTCCCACAAAATTAAGACATGTTAACTTCTGCTTCTTTCCCAGGGTTTCTGAAGGACTTGACAAGAGAATGGGTGTGAAATCCATTTGGAGAAATGTATCCAATGCAATAGATAGAAATGATTATTATTTTTCTTGAATTCACAGGATCTGGCTAAACTGCATTATTAGGAAAGGATCTCAGGATATACGTAACTCTACCATCTGGAAGGAGTTCTGGTAGAAAGGAAGCACCAATCAGAGTTTGATATTATCACTTCCAAGTGTACAATCCATTCTCATCCCCTTCACTGTATGGCCCTCTTCAAACAAGGGAGCACGTTCTTCTTCCCAGTGGTGGATCTTTCTTGGTACTAATCACAAAAATCTACAAAGAACTCACACAACTCAACGAAAACAAAGCAAAAAATCCAGTCAAAAAATGGGCAGAAGAACTTAAAAGACACTCCTCCAAAGAAGAAATGCAAATGGCAAACAGGCATATGAAAAAATGTTCAACATCCCTCCTACAGAGAAATGTAAATAAAAACCACAATGAGATACCACCTTACACCAAGAATGGTACATATTTAAAAAAAAAAAAACAACAACTACAGGAAACAACAAATGTCGGCGAGGATTTGGAGAAAAAGGAACCCTCTTACACTGTTGGTGGGAATGCAAACTGGTCCAACCTCTATGGAAAGCTGTGTGGAGGTTCCTCAAACACTAAAGATGCTGACGACTAAAGATGATGAGCCCTGCTCCTTGTACAACCCCCCCCCAGGACTTCCCCACAGATGCCCTTTGTCATTTTGTCAAGGCCCCTCAGTCCTGTTTTCCTGAGGGCTCTGATATTTTCCTAAAACTGAATGGGTCTCACAGTGACTTCCATCCGGTACCTACGCCACCCCAGCTCAGGCTCTATAGCGTCTCCAATGCTAGAAGACACAGGTTCCACCCTCTGCTCCACCTGAAGTTGCTGATGTTTTCAACTGATTCTAAACCAACTAACAGATCCATCTTCCTAAGGTACTGCTTTTATCACATTACCCTTTTGTGTTTGTTTTTAATTACAAAAGTAACACACTGTCGTTATAAATGTTCACTATCAATTCAAAAATATATAAAGAGAAAGAACCTTTCTTGTTCTTGCTCTCAGGTAAACTATGGGCAAAGCCAGAGGAGGCAGTTTTGCTTGTGCTTACCTACATGAGTGCTGGTGGGGTGTCCCCTACATATGTTCACACAGCAGAAATTGGGAGGGAGTAGAGATCACACATTTCCCTCAGCCTGGGGCTTCCAAACCACATTTTTAGGAACAGTGAGGCCAAAGAACAGAGGATTTCAGGGGTCTCTCACCCTCTTGAATCAGAGCACCCCCACTTTTCTCCATCTCCTACACTGCATTTCCAGTCAAGATAACATTGGAGGAAAAATACCTGTTGCAGAAAAAAAAAAGTTTGAAAACCATTCCTTGGAGACTACTATCTTCCTTAAATATCCCTTCTCTCAGATTGGATTCTGATAAGGGCTAGAGAACTGACAATTTGAGGTTATTTTCTCTGACAAGACTCTGGAAGGCAGATGGCCTGTGTTATTGATTTAGCAAAGACTGATATATTTTAAATACAAGGCAAAGAAGTGGTTGCTTTGCTATTCAGTTATGAAGTCTTCAAAACTGCAGTGAGAGGCTCTTGAGGGAGCAGATGGTATCTCACATGCCTGTATGTGCCCACCATCATTCAAAGCATGTCTTTTAGGTATTTATGAGGTGCTCATGATCACTTTGACTGGACGGAATCCATTTTGGCCAACAGGCTTGCCTTTGCTTCAGTTTCCCATCTGAGTTTACACAGGGCCTGTGTGTGTTCACGGTCAGTGATAGCAAAGGTGGACTCAGGTGTCTCAGCCCATTGTGTAACTTCCCCAGGAGAGGGTCAAGTAAGCAGAAGACCAGCTAATCTGGTCCCCACCCAACAAAACCGCCCTTTTTAACGCACATCTTACACTGAGGACCAACATAGAAAAGTGCTTCTTTCTTTTGCATTGTTATCAAAACAGCCATCCTATGTCCTATGCAACCAAAACCCAGGAAGAGGTCACATATGCACTCAGGACAGAGAACCAAAGGGAGCCTTTGGTTCTGATGGATGGGGAACCTGCATTTGGATGACTGAAGTGGGAAGGGAGGTCTTCCCTTCACTTGTCTTCAGATGATACATTTTAGACTGGAGATAACTTATCTTGGGATAACCCCAAACTAAGGGTCGAGACTTAGAGAGGACTCAAAAGAAGAAACAGCTAAGAGACCACTTAAGGAATGACTCTACTGTCGGCTTTAAGTTGGAAGGAACACAGGAGGAAATTCAAAGTTCATAAGTGGCTTGCCCACCCACCCAGAGAAAAAGTGCAGCTAGGGCTTGGTGTGGAGACTAGGGAAGAAATAAGTTCTCATTTTTCTGTAGTAGTTTGTCTAGTGTCAATGTTAGGACCTCAAGGTGACAGAATAATAATTTGAGATTTAGGGATCCCAAACACTGGGATCCTTTGAGAAAATGGACCAAAGATCTAGAAGGAGAAAATGAGGAAAGAAGTGGAAAGTGTCAGCTAGGAAGGCACTGAGCTGTTAGGGTCAAGTAACATGCCCCTCCTCTCCAACATCCAATAAAAGAAAAGTGAGTTCTCTCACCCTACAGGGCTGTTACTTCCTTCATGGTTCTCTGGCTAAGCTAATTCCTATTAGGTAAAAGTTTATTGAGTGTTTGCTGCATGTCAGGCACTGTAGGAAGCAACAGGATTACAAAGACTAGAAAATAGAAAACAAAAACCTCATGTCTCCTGCTACCCAAAAGGTTATGTCATGGGGGCCTCCCCGGTGGCACAAGGGGTGAAGTCTCAGCACTATGAAGCTATCCGCAGCCACTGCAGTCACTACAGCAGGAGTTCGATCCCTGGGCAAGGAGCTTCCCACATGGCGCTACAGACCTCTCCTGCCTCACCCACTGCTTTCCTTGGCAGAGTATTTAAGTAGATCCTCCTGTTCTGCTCCCCACTATGTCTCTGGTGAATGCTCTCAATCCCCTACACCTCTGGCCTGTACCCCAGTTCTTGTATGCATAAATAATAAAAATAAATCTTTTTTTAAAAAGGTTATGTCATGGTAGAGGAGAGAAATACACAAGTAATTGCAAAATGGCATTATAATGGAAATAAGAAAAATTAGGCCCTTTGGTAGCAAAGCGATCACTTTGGCTTGGGTGGGGTGCCAGATATCTTCTGTTTGCCCTTTCAGATCTACACCCCAGTCTTGGTCATCTGGCTCTGTACCCTGGGAGACTGATAAATGTGATCTCTGTCAAAGACTCCTATGGCCTCTCCCCTCCACTGTTCCTGTTGGCTTCAACCAATGGTGAGTGCAGGCAGGAGACTGACGGAACAGCAAGTTTGGAGTATCTGTTCTCTCCGCTCCCTTCCTGCAGAGTAGGTAGGTAGATAGCTAAGGCTGGTTACTGCCTCATGCAGTCCTCTTTGTCCCTGGGTCCAGGTAAAAGCCCCTTTACTATGGAGAAGGCAGGTAACAACTCGATTTTAGCCTCAGAGTACTTACTACTCTATCCTTTGTGATTTTCCCACACCTTTGGAAATATTCTTTTTATTAAGCTCTGCTTAAGCTGCCTATTTTGGATGAATTATTTCCTACCAGAAGGTGACTGACACAAGTGATTCAAGAAAGAATTCAGAGTCAAATGAGTTGAAAGGATTTGACAGGAGATTAGAGGAGAAAGGGAAAGCAAGTAGCAGGAAGAGCACATGCAAAGACAAGAAGAGAAAGTATGAAGCATATTTGATTAATTACCCATAATTAATCCTGAGGCACAGGATACAAATGTGAGACAACAGAAAGAAAGGTGGCGAGGAAGGTGAAAGCCAGATAACAGAAGGCCTCTGAGACATGCTAAGAAGTTTAGATTTGTTCTTAAAGCTACTAAGGTATAAAATATGATCCATTTTATGTAGCTGGGCTAGAAGTTCTAGCCCAAAGGCAGGAAGACCCAATGATAGCAGTCCAGATGAGTGCTATTTTGAAATTTGACATGAAAATGTGACTTTTCTCAAGTAAGTGCCTCCACTAGCCACACAACCACAAAGAAAATGAGAGAGAGATGAAAAAAAGATTAAAGAGATGAAAATGACAATGACTGGTTAGATCAAAAATTTAAGGGAATGAGAAGTGTGGGCTGACTCTCAGATTTCTCATAAGGAAAGATGGTGGCATCATTAAGACTGGGAATCCAAAAGGAGGAAGAGATTTAGTGAGAAACATAGAACATTTGGTAGAAACAGCAATAAGAAAAAAACCAGCCTAGAAATAATACACATCATTGTATATTTATTACAATTGGGAAAATGACTTCTGAACATCCTGAGTACAAATTGATTTAAATTAATTTAATTTAATTGATTTAAGTAATTGATATGGTCTTCAGTCAGACAAGACCATAGACAACGTGTGTGGTTCCCATGGTCTACTCAGAGGTCCTTCACACTTCCTGGCTGCCCCCCTTTCCTAACACACCCAATATGAATTCTGTGCATATCTGTGTGCAACAAAATTTTTAAAGTTAAAACTGTCAACTGTGAACTATGGGGACAGTAATAGCAAAATAGGAGGAGGGTATGTTTTCATTTTCCAACTGAAAATTGTGTTTTCACTTGTAAGATGTGACACATTTAATTTTAATGAATTGGAAACAAGGAGTTTTTCTAAATCCATTTTTCACTAACAAAGTATGTTGAAAGACAGGCAAGTGACAAAGAACAGAAGATACAGAGGTGGTTGTGATAACTGTCACACGCATCCTTCAGCCTCCCTCCCACAAAGGAGATGGCTATATTTTGAAACCTCTGGTTATATTTCAAAATCCTTATTTTGAATTATCTAAGTTTTGCTACTATATTTCTCCCAAAGAATGAAGGTCTGAATAGCTAAGAACCTGACCTCAATATGCAAACAGTTTCTTGACTTGGTTTGGCCAGATATTCCTTCCAGAAGCATAATAATGCACCACATCTAGACTGTCTTTGGCAAGAAGCCAGTGGTCTATAAATGGCGACTCACATGCACCTGGACACCAGTTCCCAGAATAGGAGGGTTTCTCCAATCTGACACTTCCATTAGGCATGCAACTCTTTCCAATCTTAGATTGAGAACCAGTGATCCTCCAGAACTATAAATCTCATGGCCAAATAAAAGAAACAAAAAAGAATGAAAGGCATGGCCAATTTGCCTCACTTAATCTTCATTCTATACTTAGTGTCTATAATCCTTTCATTCTTTCTAATCACTTCCAGGCCTGGCAATCCAAACTGTAGTCACTCCTCAAAAGCCCCCAGCAATGTATTTTGAACCTACTAAATCAGAACTGAGCTTCTCTTCACTCTACTACCTTTGCAACTTTATAGCTGCCTCTGTTGTTCCTCATTACACAGAGCTGAATCCACCATTTGCGTGGCTGTTTCCTCTACTATACTTTGTGGGGAGGGTTTGCTCGGCTTAGGTTTTTTTTTTTTCTCATTTTATTTTTTAGTCAGATAGTATGTCTTACTTATCGTTGTGTTCCTAGTGCCTATTTCTGAGTCTGGCATCTAGTAAATGTTCAGTGAGTGTGTATTGAATGTTAGCAGGCTGAATTTGGGCCAAACACCAATAGGGCAATGAGAAATACTAGTGATTTTGTAACAGGCAATGTCTAAGTACTCTATGTTCAATCATTCATTTAACCCTCACATCATTTCACCCTCACAACAACCCTAATAAAGAAATAACATTAAGAGCACCATTTACTAATGAGGAAACTGAGGCATAGTCTACAAACTAGGAAGCTGGAGTCCAAAGGGTGTCCCTTTAACCTCTATGCCAAACTGTGTCTTAGTAAAAACCAGTGCACACATTTGTGTAGCACACCATATTTTGGTCTTAGTTTTCTACTAGACCCCTAATACTTGTTTAAACAGAGAATTATCTCCCTCTCGAGCCATCTCAGGGCCTTGTCCCGTGGCATGCCTTGAGGCCTGTCTACCCCTGCCTGGCAGGCTGGCTGCAGATAAGCTCACAAAGCAGTGCCTAGCCCCATGTGAGTCTCCTGTAATGCTCTTATCTCAATCCCCACCACTTCCTTGGCCTTCTTCTGAGAGTCAGAGTGTACACACAAGTTCTTGGCCAGTTCTTGTTTGTTTAGGGTATCAGCAACATTATCCATTAAAGACAGAGGAGATTGTAATGTGTAGCATTAAAGCCAATGGGCTCTAATACAAAAATGAGTCGGAAAAACATCACAGTGCAATAAGGAAAACATTCATCTTGGAGCATCTCTATTAATGAATTCAATCATATTTATTCCACTCTATTCGGAGACATGATTCAATGTGTAAATTAAATATTTAGACAACAAGCTATAGAAATTACTATGTTTGCTTAATAAATTAGGACTTTCTGAAACATAGAAAACAAGGAAGATGATAAGAAAGAATGAAGAATAATCAACTTAGGCTCTCTTTAGCAATTAGTCACTGGTTTCCATAAAAGGGATTAAAAAATGCTTTAAAAAAAGGCATCTTTATAGGTTTTACTTTTAACATCAAATTTAAATTCCTACTGATGAACATATCTTCTCACATTTAACTAATATTGCACAAGTAACCGCTATTTGCTTTCAGCTTCAAAATCAAGAATGGTGCCAACAGGATAATAAAACTAGCAGAAGACAATGAACAACAGAAAACATCGCAGTTGATAAAATCTCTCTCCTCCTGAGCAATGACTTGTGCTTTCATGAACTTTTTAATGAAAATAAATCCCTCAGGTCAGACTGACCTTCTCCAGATGGTTCCTGGAGAGGGGGAGACGTCTCCGCCGACTCCAGCAGAGGTTCTAGGGAGGCACAAACATGATCAGCTTAGCTCCAATCAGGCCAGCAAATGTGCTGACAGCTGGATAGTCCCCCAAATGATAGCACTAACACAACACTCAGGTTCACCACAAGAACCTTCCCCAGTGCTGTGGTCAGAACTATCAGCTCCCCTCTGGCTAACAAACCACCATTGTCCTTGTTCAGTCCTTGTCGTTTATCATCGGGATGGCTCCAGCTCTGCAACTTATCTTCCTGTGTCCAATTTCACACCCCTCTGGACCCTTCTCACTGCTTCCAGATTTACCATTCAGACAGATAAATCTGACCAAATGAGGCTTTTTAAAAAAATCTTTCAGCAGTTCTCCCACCCCAAGGAGAATAGACAAACTCCAAGACTTGACCTCCAAAACCGTGGAGAACCTGACTCTCCAAAGGTATTGTGCTTTCCTAACACAAACTCATGGCTCCTATTATTTTGCTTATACATCCTCACATGAGCTTTTGCTCATGGCATCCTCTCTCTCTCTCAAATGTTCTCCTCTGCTACCTATCCTTCCTCTCAGGTGGTTTAACAGAGTCAGCTCAAATAAAGCTGGGCTGTGCCTCTCAGACTGGGGTAGGGATGTTTTTCTGTGTCTCTCTCCTGTATATCACTCTACTAAAACATGCACCCTGTTCACTAGCTGGTCAGTTACTGTGCACTGAGCACCTGCCAGCTAAGGGCCAGGTCCTGTGCTCGCAGCTGATGTCCTCTTAATGAACAAAAGTCTCTCACTCAAGAAACTTCCAGGGAAAGAGACAGGCAAGTATACAAACATCACAATGTCACATGGTAAGTGTTACAATACAAACTGCAGGAGGCTATGGGAGGACAGAGGACAGGCTACTAAACTGGACTGGGGTAAGGCGAAGGAGAGAGATGAGGAAAAAGTTCTTGGTGGAGGAACTTGTGGTGTGAAGGGCAAAAAAATATAATAGGGGAAAGGACTGGAAAGGTAGTGGGGACAGGCAAGGAAAAGATTTAGAGATAAGAGAGGAAGTAAACCAGGGCCAGGGAGAAAGACTTGAAAGGAAACATGAAGGAACACATTTTGGACTTATTTTGACCTGGATGTCTGTGATGCTTAGGTAGTTGGATAATTGAGTCTAAACTGAAAAACAAGTACTGGACCAGAGATACAATATGAAAGTCACTGGCACAAATTTGACTTTAAATCCCATTGGCTCTGGTAGTGACCTAGGACAGAAAGAAAAGCTTCCCTAGGACCAGTCATAATATACTATTATTATATTCATATATCGCTTGATTGTTTTGGGTACCCTTTGGTGAGGACTCTCATGCATATGTCCATGAGTAAGATCAGTCTACAGATTTCCTTACTTGTACTGCCTTAGTTTGCAACTGGATTCAAGATATCCAGTTTTTCTACCAATTATAGAAAATTCTCATCTACTATTACTTGTAATATTCCTCTCTACAATTCTCTAATGCTCTCTTTCTGGAACTTCAATTAAATATATTCAGGGACTTTTGTTATACTGTCATATGTTTGTTAATCTCTTTCATATTTGCCACTCCTTTGTCTTAATCATACATTTGGGGAAATTTTTTCAAATCTATTTTCTGGAACATTAATTTTTTTCTTCATTTAGGCTCTACATAATGTTCCATAAAATTACTTCTCTCTTTATTTCTAAGTATTCTGTTTGCTTACTTTTCCCTCAAGTCTTCCTGTTCTTATGTTTTGTCATTTTTTTTTAATCCCTACACTGTCCTTCATTAAACATATGAAGTAAAGACCTGCTACATCCTCTGATTATTGTAATGGTTGCATCTGCTATAGGTCTGACTCTACATCTTATTGTTTCTGTTGACTCTCACAACTAGTTTGTTTTTTTTTTTCTGTCTATTTGGTGATTTTTGACTCTGAGCTTCAGTTTCTTGAAAGTTTGTCTATTCCAGGATCTGATTTTTAAATGTGTATGCAATTCCAGAGGCTTAACATTTGTATCTGCCAGCTCCTTCTAGACACTGTCCATCCAAAGATAAATTATATCTCATGTATTTGTGGGTTTTGTATTTTAGTTTTCATTTTAATTATACAGGTGACAAGAATTAATCTTCACACCTAAGAGTGGGCAGATGAAGTATGGAACTTTCTTTTTCTTTCAACTCCACACAAAAGCATTCAAGGCAAAGACAATTTCCCCCCATAGGGCGGATTATATTTAAGTTTACCTACCAAATGTGTTGATTTTTGAGGATAAAAGTTTTATGCAAGGATGTTTAGCCCACCTCCCAACCCGCTTAGACCCTCAGCTTTATCACCTGTATGCATACCTTGCAACCTCCTGGTGCCCAAGAAGCCAGGCTCTAGATCCAGAGCTCTGAGCTCCATGTAATATGCACGGCCAGATGTGGTCTGCATAAAGAAGCCTTTGACTAAATCGAGAAGCACATGCCCTTGGGACAATTATCATCTCTAAAGCTTACTTACCCTTGTAAAATAGCATGTTCCTATCATTTATAGTCTTTGTCCCCTTTACTTTACTGCCAGTTCTACATTGCTTTACAAATACATGTCGAAATATTTCATCCAGCGTTTTTATCTGTTCTATACCTGCAGGGGTTTATCTGCCCATCCAGCATCATATTGCTGGAGATGAAATCTATTCCTTTATAATCTAATTTTTACAACACATTTCTGAACCATTCATCAGTCTGGCCTTGCAGTGAATCTAAATTGAACAGGCCATTTCTCCACTTGCAGAAAAACTGTGAAGTGCCTCAAAGGAGCACAAGCATTTTCAGACCACTTAAGGGGGCTGCTGAGAGCTGGTCCCACGCCCCTCAGCCCCTCCCCACCAGCTGGACTGGCATGCTGCCCAGTGCCAACGTGTCTGCATGCCGCCACAGCCACTCCTCACCCTGTCGTTCCAACCTCCCCGCAGCATAGCTCTGTTTGGCTTGGGTATACACTGAATATTTTTAAATAGTAGTAAAACCAACCAATTGTAGTATTTTCAAAGATTAATTATCACTCACTTTTAAAAAGTCAATTTTCTTAAAGTAGGGATGCAAATGAGAAAACAAATGAAAAATGGATTTCCAAAAGAACCACATTTCTTGCTATTCAGCAGGAATCATCCCCAAACACTGATTAAAATATTGGGATTGCTTCATATCTTGTTAATCTCCAATGAAGAGGCAATGCCACTTAAAATTAGCAAAAAACCCTGTGATATGGGATGAAAACCAGAGCAAAACATTTAACATTTATAAATGTTACTTTCCTAAATAGATTCTCACCAGGTCAGTTTTGGTTGGAAGTAGAGAAGCCAACCATTTATGCGGGGGAATTTGAAATATACTAGGAGGGTCTATGTTATAGTCTGCCAGTTCCCCAGCAACCAGTCATTAGAATATAAAACTTCTACCATAACTTCTCTCTCTGTCTTTCTCTCTCTCTCATGAAATGGTTTATCTACTCCTCTATCCCTTTTTTTTAAAGATTTATTTATTTATGCATACAAGCTGGGGTACAGGCCAGAGGCATGGGGCAGCGAGAGTGTTCACCAGAGACAGAGTGGGAAGCAGAACAGGCAGATCAACGGAAGCACACTGCTGAGGGGGCGAGGCAGGAGAGGTCTGCTGAGCCATGTGGGAATCTCCCTGGCCAGGCTCGAACTCGCACGTAGCCACTGCGACAGCTCCACAGCGCAGCGCTTAACCGCTGTGCCACCAGGGAGCCCCCTCTATCCCTTTTTAATTCACCTTATACTGGAAAGCAGATTAAATAGAGACCACAGAAATGGATTATTTTCTTAGTCAGCTCAGGCTTCCATAACAAAATACCACAGACTTGGTAAACAACGCACACTTTTTCTCACAGTTCTGGAAGCTGAGGAGTCTAAGACCAAGGTGCCAGTCTGCCTGGTTCCTGGTGAGAGCTCTCTTCCTGCTTGCAGGTGGCTACCTGCTCGCTGTGTCCTTCCTCACAAGGCAGAGACAGCAAGCTCGCTGGTATCTCTTCTTACATGGGCACAAATCCCATTATGAGAATCCAACCCTTATGACCCTATCAGCTCCAATACCTTCCAAAGGCCCCGTCAAATCAAAGATTAGACTTTTAATAAATATGAATTTGGGAATGACACAAACTTTTAAGTCCATAACAGTTGTAAGTCCGTAACACTTATAACACTGGGAAACTTTAGTGACAAGCAGTGGCGGGGGGCGGTGGGAGGGGGGAAGACTGTCTAAAATCTTCAGGATTTGGAATAGAAGAGATTATACAACTGTGTCTGTCATGGGAGGCAGCTAGGGAGAAGTTAGCAATTCAGGTAACGATGTCCAAGAGGAATGATGAACTTGGATCTGAACTAGATGTATGTCCCTATATCAGTGGGGATCTCGTCTATGGCATGAGACTGAACAGCAAATCTCCTTGTGGTTGATCATGTTATTCACAAGGCAGCAGTAGTAGTTGGCCACACAACTTGGACCAGAATGTCAGTCCATTGTATAGTGAACATGCACCAGAGGACAAGAACCAAGCAGAATGCCAGAGATCCTGCCAATTCCGGGGCCCAACCCATAGAGTTCCCCTGCCAGTCTTGGTTGAAATGGAATCACAAATTCCTAGGCCAACTCTGGTGGATACCTCACCTGACCCTCTCCGAGAAAGCTGTCGATGCCAGAGTCAAACTGAGAGCTTATAAGACACAGAGAGGCTGGGCACAGTTAGGGAGGAACACAAGCCAAGTGTGAAAAGAGGACACAGGAAGAAAGCAACAAACACATTCCACCTTCTTTTCTTTTTTGACCTTTACTTGCTCTCTAATTTGCTATTCATTCAAAATTGATTGGATATGAGCCAGAAAGGCAGTTTACTGCCCATTTATTATTGGTACATTGTGGAGACCCTAACCCCAATTCACCTTCTCTCATGTGGGAAAGATGTTCTGTCAGAAAGCTAGAAAGTAATAAGGGCCAGTGGTCTTCTGTGACCACTATATGCAGCCCAGGGGGGCTGGAACAGGGCCCCATTCAGACTGGGATTGGCTCTGAGCAAAGCCAAACCACCTTTGAACCTCTGACCAGTTGTGCATTACCCAAAATTTCAGATGCACTGACATGGGTGGTTTTCTTTGCCTGTCAGCAATTCCTTCTGAAGTATTTGGTGGGTATACACTTTATAATATAGTTTGCATTTCTTTCTTATAAGGAATCAAAGGAAGGTATGAAGATTTATGCCTAATTGGGGGGGAAAAACAGCTGTCACTATCTCCAGCTTGAGGATAATTCATTTAGAAACTGTTCATCTGCAGGAAATGGCCCCTAAATAAAGCATTTGTTTCAGTCGTTCATTGAGCATTACTGAGAACCTTTGATATATGAATACAGACAGCACTGGTATTGAGAATACAGACAATTCTCTTTTGTGTTTCTCAAACGCTGACGGTATGCCAGATGCTAGGCTACATGCATTGTCTCTATTGTCCCATTTAAGCCTCAACAACCACCTAGTACAATAAGGAGAATATAAACTCCTACTTGATAGATGCGGAATCTAGTGTTGAGAGAGGGCAATTACTTGCCTAAAGTCACACATCCAGTTAGATTAGTTCGAGGACTCATGCTGGAGAAGAAAGAGCTCTGCTGTCGAGAAGCTATCCAGCTACTAAAGAAAACAAACCCACAGAGAAGGGTCACAGGTTATTATGACAAAACCACCTATCCGGGGAAGTGCAGGACACAGAGGTCTGGGTATGCAGTTCTTAGGGTTCGTGGCCAGAGGTATCCTAGAGGGGCTGACCTGAGTGATGTTCACTGAGTGACAAATGTGTGTGTGTGTGTTGGTGGTAGTGCTTGCCTGTACGGGGTGGGAGGTGATTTGAGGTACCATCTAGCATCATTCTCTACTACGTTCTTTTATACATATTTTATAGCTACAACTTCTGATTCACAACAGCTCCTTGCATGATTTATAGATGACATTACACAATTGTTGCTGGGCTCTTGTTGAACACTCAGGAATACAAGTGATCACTGCTTGGGAAAGCCTTCCAGACAAACAATAGGTGCTCTCTTCCCAAGGGCATTCCTTTTTTTGGCCCTCTTATGGGTTTTTCTCAACATCCAAAAAAACTTGATCTTTGTTATTGAGAGGAAACAAGGAAAACAAAACCTTTAACACTTCAACATTGAGGAGTCCTCTTTTCTTATTGTTTCAAAGGTGCAAGGATTTGTGTGTCACTTGTCAGTTCAAGAAGTTTAAGAAGTCACTGGTTATCCGGGACATGGTGCATTCTCTTTAGGACACAGCAGACCAGCACAGAGGAATGGAGATGCAGGGCCACGGCAGGTGGTGCCTGACATCCTCCAGAGAAAGCACAACATCTCCAGGCTGCTTTCAGCTGGGGTTGTGTTTGTGATAGCAGCTTGTCTTTTTTTTAGGCTTTTTTTTTTTTTTTTAATGAACTGTTCCTTTATACTCCCTCCTGCCTCTTTCCCTTCTCCCTTGTTCTATGAACCTTGTCAAGAACAAATAGAGAGTGATAGTAAAAGCAGCAGGCGGACATTCTAAAAATAAAGACAAATACTGAGGGTTGTTAGGAAATTGTCTTTGTTTGTCATGGTCCATTAACATGTGTTGTTCCCCCCCCCCACCACCTTTTTATTTTATTTAGAAAAAAAAATTGTCAGTATGATTTTCCAGATTTCTTCCAGATGGAGTCTGGGTCTAATTTGGGGAATTAGAAACTGTGAAAAAAGAAACAGGAAAATTTGTGGGTGAGGAGAGCACCTTTAGCAGCCAAGAGTCGGGTAGCAGGCTCCAAGAGAGCCAAGTGAGTAAATGTTTAACAAGAGGGAAACAGAACAGAAACTTAGGCAGAGCTGAGAGATGTGCGTTGCTAAACTGGAAAACAGAAGTGTCACCTCTATGTAAAGGCAGAGACAAAAAAGCTGGAGAAGCCCTTGCATTAGCATGAATTCCAAGAAGCTGAGACATTCAGGCCAGAGGTCGTGAGCTCTGGGCAACAGGTGAAACACTTCTGCCTTGGCTAAGAGCAGACCTTGAAAAGTTCTGTTTATAAAACTGGTCTTTTCAGACCAAATTAGTCAGCATTGCCCCTTCTGTTTTAGTGAACTACTGGATTTGTCTATTAAACTGGCTCAAAACTAAGTTCATCATGTGGCAGAGGAGGGTAATATGAGATTGAAGTGGGATTTATTGCCCTGCTGTTGAACCTTAGTGTTTATGTCACCTGGGCACAAGAGGCTAACACTATCAGGCTTGGAGGTGACTTGCCAACATGCTGGCATTGGGTCTAGAGACCAGCAGTTGCCACCCTTCAAGATGGATCCTGACTTGGGTGACTAAGGCTTCATGCCTGCCACCTTTGGAAATGAGAACTTGGTCTTCTAAGGTTAATGACCTTACATGGTGCACGCAGGCAATGAGGGAATCTATGGGGAAGGTACTTTATGGAAAGTGCACATTCTTTGAGAACAATATGGTCTGTCCAGAAAACATTCCAGCCTGAACTAGTTTTGTGCTCCTTTAATGGTACAAGCTTTCAAAGGAGCATCATCACTCTCTATTCAACGGCTCAAACCATATCATACCTCAAAATTCAGATAAGAAAACCAAAAATGTAAATAAGAAACTATATGTTTAGAGCCAGAAATAATCTAATCTGATATTTCCCAAATTAACTGCCACAAATGTTTAAGTGTGGCAAGCACTTAATTCTACCCAATTCCTTCATGGAGAGTCAAAATGCATAATGACATCTTAAAGGCTCTGAAAAGTCCTGCTTAAAAGAAAGCTGTTAAAGTTTTCTTAATACAAGTATCTGCCAAACTTATTTAGTCACTAAACATTCTTATTTGTGCAACTGGAAAGCATGCATCTACCAAAACGTCTCTTCTTTCTAACTCTTGTTCTTCTCCCTTCATTCTTTCCCTTTCTCTCTTCCTTTCTTCCTTCATTTCCTTAATGAGGGAGCTGAGATCAAAGAGGTGAAATGACTTGGTCTAAGATCTTGCAATTCAATACTAACCAATCTGTTTAGAGTTGTGTACTGGCAGCTGATCCTGTGTTCTTTTAAACACGTACTAATGGTATCTTAACTTGTGACTTATGCAGTGGGGAGAAGGTGACACCAAGCTGATCAAGAGTTTCATAGTCTGGGGGACCTACTTGGGTGTGAGACTGACTCTACCAGCAGAGTTTTTGTCAGTCTTGAGGCTTAGGAATGTTGCCTGAGGCAGAGGGTCTGGAGAGACACCATCGCCACAACTCACAAGTTGTTTCTGAAGACTAAGCAGATAAACAGGGGCTGGTGATAAAGAATTCAGGTGATGGACAATACTCGGTAGACTGATTCACTGGCCATCATTGGCCAGGTGATTGGTCCACCCAGAGTGGACACTGCTACCAAGCTAGGTGATTAAGTGAGACATTGAGACAGAAAACTGGAATGTATAAACTAGGCTTTGCTGGGATGCAGTTGAGGTTAGGCCTTCATTAGAGAAACTAGTAGCATTAGACTAAGTAACCAGTCAGAACTCAGAGTAGCAGACCATGAAAAGGACTAAGGATGAAACCCAGACTTGGTCCACTAGATGATAAAGACTTGTCCCTTGGATCACTGAGTGCCAGGGCTGATTGCAAAAAGGAGAGTTAGGAACAACAGGCAAACAGTTTCTGGGTCCAGAGCCTGGGAAGAACATTCTGATTGCAGGCATGTGTCTGTTCTGATACTTACTGTCTCAAGGAACATGAGGCAGGGCCAATAACTAGTGCCTCACTGCTCCATAAGCATTGTGGGTGGGCAAAGCAGCAGCCCCAGCAGGCTCATCATAATTAATCTCCAATTGTTCCTGGCACTTCTAGGTCAGGTCACAAACTGAATGCCACTTCCAAATCTCCCCTACCCCTTTTCATCATTCATTCATTCAGTCAGACAACATATAATTATTGATCATGACAACATATGCTAAGCGCAATGCTTGTGGCAAAATGGGGGACTCCTGGGTTTTACAGTCTAGTAAACAGATATTAACTGAAAGGTTTTTTTTTCACAATCATACAAAGATTTCATGTACCATGAAAAGGAAGTACCCAGTGTTTTGAGAGTCCATTTTGACTTGACCTATTCAGGGAAGGGAAAGAGAATGTGAGGGGATATAGCATGTACAAGGGACTAACACCTAGGAGGCAGAGGTGGAGCTGAAAGAAAGAGTGTTTGGTGCAAGAGGGGTCAGGAAAGATCACTAGAGATCAGACTATATAGGAACACGAGCTCTTGATAAGAAATTTTGTCTCTGTACAAGAAGCAATATGAAGCTAGTCAGTATTTTAAGCAAGGTGGTAGTATGATTACATTTGTCTGCATGTATGTTGACCTTTTATCACAGAAAAATATAATAATATACAAAAGTAAGCAAATATAAAATGAATCCCCTTTGTACAAATTACCCAGCTTCAATAGTAATCAACATTTTGCCTGTCTATTTGATATTTTTCTTTCCCATTTTTTTGGAGTATTTTAATATGAATATCATACCATACCATACCATTTCATCTAGAAGTGTTTCAGTATGCATCCCCAAATGACAAGGCCAATCTTTAGCTTTGAGTTTTAAAATAACCAGTCTGACTGCATTATGAAGGACTGAACCATATCCAAAGTAGATATGGATAAACTTGCTGCTCTAAGCAAAAGAAGAGGTTACCCTAGACATTGGTCATTATGGTAGTGATGAAGATAACTGAATGAATTCCAGAAAGATTAATGAGACAAATGATGGGTTAGATATGGGAGTTGGGGAAATGAGAGGTGACGAGGCTGACATGATACTTCTTGAAGGATGAATGATGGTGTTAGTCACTAAGAGAAGCACTCCTGGCAGAGGGTCAAACCTAGAGGGGAATATTGTGAGTTGATTTTTGGAGATGCTGAATAACAGGCATTCTCAGAACTCTAAGACATTGTCTAGCAAGTTGCTGAATATCCAGACCTGAAACAAGAGAAGTCTTAGCTAAAGAAACCCATGTATGCATCAGTTGTAAGAAAATGTTAAGGGGACCTCCCTGGTGGCGCAATGGGTTAAGTGCGGCACTGTGGAGCTGTCGGCGGCTACGGCGAGAGTTCGATGCCCAGCTGGGGAGATTCCCACATGGCGCAGCACACCCCTCCTGCCTCGCCCACCGCTCCCTTCAGCAGTGTGTTTCTGTCGATTTGCCTGTTCTCCCCATTCTGTCTCTGGTGAACCCTCTCACCGCCCCACACCTCTGGCCTGTACCCCAGCTTGTATGCAAAAATAAATAAATCTTTAAAAAAAAAAAAAGAAAATGTTAAGGGAGGCCGTGGGCATGGCGGTAGTTCACCCAGAGTGAAAGAAAAGAGAGGATCTAGAATGAAGGAGGGGCCTCCCTGGTGGCGCAGTGGTTAAGCGCTGCACTGTGGAGCTGTCGGCAGTGGCGACGCGACGCGAGTTCGACGCCCAGCCAGGGAGAATCCCACATGGCGCGGCAGACCTCTCCTGCCTTGCCCGCTGCTCCCCTCAGCAGTGTATTTCTAATCTGCCTGTTCTGATACCCGCTCTGTCTCTGGTGAACCCTCTCGCCGCCCCACGCCTCTGGCCTGTACCCCAGCTTGTATGTATAAATAAAAAATAAATCTTTAAAAAAAAATAGAATGAAGGAGCTCTACATTTAAAGACTGGTTAAGGAAACAGTTCTGCCAAGAAGATAAAAAATAATCATAGGGGTAGGAAAAAAAAAATTCAGAAACTCAAAACCCAGGAAAAAAGGCCCCAAGATGTCCAGCAGACATAGACAACACTTGACAACCTATTAAAAATCAACCCAATTGCTCAAAGGCAGGACTACAGAGATACATTCATAGTGAGTCTGTCCCTACCCCCATCCATCATCCTCACACTCACATCACCGTCACAGAAACTTAATCACCTGAATCCCTAGTATCTAATACAGCACTAGCACATGGAAGTTGCTTAATAAATGTGTGCAGAACTATGGGCCTCCCTGGCAGCGCAACGGGCTGAGTCTCAGCCTATGAAGCAATCTGCAGCCACTGCAGCACGAGTTCGATCCCTGCCAGCGAGATTCCCACTTGACACAGCAGACCTCTCCTGCCTCATCCACTGTTCCCCTCAGCAGTGTACTTCAGTAGATCTGCCTGTTCTGCTCCCCAGTGTATGTCTCTGGTAAATCCTCTACCATCCCACACCTCTGGCTTATACCTCCAGTTCTTGTATGCATAAATAAATAAATCTTTAAAAAAATAAATACATAAATAAATAAATGTGTGCAGAACTAAATTGAATACATAGGGAGAACTGAGATATAACTGCCTTCAGATATCACAAATGGTCCTGTCAAGTAAAACCTCCAGGCCTCTGATCCCCTGCAGAAGCCTCTTCCTATCCCCCAGACCCACTTAGGTACCCAGAGCATATGGCAAGCAGAACAAAATTAAATGCAATTGACATTTGGATTATCTGCACCACTGCCCCCTCTATGAACATGGATAGAAAGTTAACTGAATTCCTTTTATTAAAAAATTCTTTGCCAGAAATATTTTTAGCGGTCTAGCTCATCAGCATTAGCCTGCAGGTTGCAGCAGCAGCACTTATCAGCTTCCTCTGCCAGCCGAGACCTATGTGACGGACTCCTGCCACTCAGACAGAGATGGGCACAGATACTCAAACGCATCCTAAAGGATGGGAGTTACTCTTCCACAAAGAATTTATAGAGATGCCATAACTCACCGTGGCAACGCCAGCAACTGAGCAAGGCAATTTAGGTTCACTGAGCTCCAGATGAGGGGAAAAACACCAAAAGGCCATCGTTGAGAAGCAGTAAGCAAGAACTACTTTCAGGGTGGGATATAGATCAAATAAGTGGGAAATAGAGAAATCTTGGATTATTGAAGGAATCTGACCTCCATTCAAAGTTCCTTTCTGGTTTTATGGTACCATGCATTCAGAGATTTCAGAATGCTTAATTCCTGTCTGTACAGCCAGATAAAGGACAGGGGTGGGCACACAAGTTAAGTTAAGCGTCCTTTCTATCTGGCTTTCAACAGTATTTGGACCCAAGATTTGCATGGTGTCCAGAGTTCCAGAAGTTCACATGTCATGTTGGAGCCCACTTAAGAAGTTAGTGTATGAAAGCCTCCGACACCACAAAGGAGCACCCATCTCCTGTTCAGTGTCTCCCCTGCATGAGGGCAGGGCCTCTTTTTGTCAGGCTGATGCAAAGCTCCTGCCTCTGCTTAATGTGTCCCTTCTTGCCATGTGGCAATCTACTCAACTCATATACCTTCCTTTCCCTGGGACAGAAACGGTGT
Organism: Scalopus aquaticus; assembly: GCA_004024925.1. Taxonomy (NCBI): domain Eukaryota; kingdom Metazoa; phylum Chordata; class Mammalia; order Eulipotyphla; family Talpidae; genus Scalopus; species Scalopus aquaticus. The sequence goes on from PVIJ01012523.1 coordinate 49,047, forward strand.
GCTTAAATGTTAATATTTTGAAGTTTTTCTTCGTTAAAAAATATCAGATGTGTTCTGATAAAGGACTGATAACAAAAATTTACAAAGAACTCACACAACTCAACAAAAAAAAAGCCAATAACCCAATCAAAAAATGGGCAGAAGAGCTCAAAAGGCACTTCTCCAAAGAAGAAAAGCAAATGGCCAACAGATACATGAAAAAATGCTCAACATCACTTATAATCAAGGAAATGCAAATCAAAACAACTA
>PVIJ01012524.1:0-49277 GCA_004024925.1 Scalopus aquaticus
TTCTCGATTTTTTGAAAGAGTTTGTGTAATATAGGGACTATTTCGTTTTTGAATGTTTGGTAGAATTCATTTGTGAAACCATCTGGTCCTGGGCTTTTGTTTTTGGGGAGGTTTTTAATTACTGTTTCAATTTCACTACTTGTGATTGGTCTGTTTAGGTGTTCTATATCTTCTTTGTCTAGTTTTGGGTGATTGGACTATTTCGTTTTTGAATGTTTGGTAGAATTCATTTGTGAAACCATCTGGTCCTGGGCTTTTGTTTTTGGGGAGGTTTTTAATTACTGTTTCAATTTCACTACTTGTGATTGGTCTGTTTAGGTGTTCTATATCTTCTTTGTCTGGTTTTGGGTGATTGGACTATTTTGTTTTTGAATGTTTGGTAGAATTCATTTGTAAAACCATCTGGTCCTGGGCTTTTGTTTTTGGGGAGGTTTTTAATTACTGTTTCAATTTCACTACTTGTGATTGGTCTGTTTAGGTGTTCTATATCTTCTTTGTCTAGTTTTGGGTGATTGTATAGTTTTAGGAATTTGTCCATATCCTTTAGGTTGTTATACTTGTTTCCATATAGCTGTTTATAGTAATCTCTGATTATTTTTTTAATTTTTGCTATGTCCGTTGTGATTTCTCCTTTTTCATTTATGATTCTATTAATTTGTATTTTCTCTCGTTTTTTCTTTGTAAGCCTGGCTAGTGGTTTGTCTATTTTGTTTATTTTTTCAAAGAACCAGCTTTTGGTTTTGTTAATCTTCTGGATTGTTTTTTTTTATTTCCATTTCATTTAGTTCTGCTTTGATTTTTATTATTTCCTTTCTTAAACTGTCTTTTGGGGTTTTTGTTGTTCATTTTCTAGTTCTTTGAGATGTGAGATTAAATTGTTTCTTTGGGTTGTTTCTTGTTTTTTGATGTGAGCTTGTAATGCTATATATTTCCCTCTTATTACTGCTTTTGCTGTGTCTCAGACGTTCTGGGAAGTTGTGTCCTTGTTGTCATTCAGTTGTAGATATTTTTTAATTTCTTTTTTGATCTCTTCGTTGATCCATTGGTTTTCCAGTAATGTGGGTTTCAGTCTCCATGAGGTAAGGAGGTTTCTTTTTTCCTTTTTATGATTTATTTCCAGTTTGACTCCTTTATGATCAGAGAAGAAGACTGGTAAGATTTTGATCTTAGTGTATCTGTTGAGGTTTGTTTTGTGGCCTAATATGTGATCGATCCTAGAGTATGTTCCTTGCGCACTTGAGAAAAATGTATATTCAATTTTTCGGGGGTGAAGTGATCAATAGGTATCTGTTAATCCCATGTGGTCTAGGTCCTTATTTAGAGCTTTAATGTCCTTGGTTACTTTTTGTCTTCTTGATCTGTCCAATAGAGAAAGTAGGGTGTTGAAGTCTCCTACTATGTATGTATTTTCTTTAATGTCTGTTTTCAGGGATGATAATAATTATCTGATATATTTTGGTGCTCCTTCATTCGGGGAGTATATGTTGATGATTGTTATATCCTCCTGTTTTATTGTCCCCTTTATCATGATGTAGTGACCAGCTTTGTCTTTTTTTTCCTTCTTAAGTTTGAAGTCTATCTTATCTGATATAAGTATAGCTGTTCCTGCCTTCTTTCTCGGTCCATTTGCTTGTAGGATTGTTTTCCATCCTTTAACTATTAATCTCTGTTTATCTTTCGCAATTAAATGTGTTTCTTGTAGACAGCAGAAGGTTGGGTTCTGTTTTTTGATCCATCCCGCTATGATGTGTCTTTTAATTGGTGTGTTTAGTCCATTTACATTTAGAGTTAATATTGATATACTGTCATCCATATTTTTTTGTTTATTTGTTTACCCTTTTGTGGTTCTAATTCTTACCTTATTCTGTGTTTCCTGGTCTTTCTTCTGTTGGTTTTGTCTTCATGACTTCTTCTAGTATTCTTTGGAGTGGGGGTTTGGTAGTGATAAATTTCTGTAGTTTCTGTTTGTCAGGGGAGGTCCATATTTTTTCTTCATAGAGGAATGAGAGCATTGCAGGGTAGAGTATTCTTGGTTGACATTTGTTAGCATGTAGTATGTTATATATGTCCCTCCAATCTCTTCTTGCCTATAGTGTTTCTTCAGAGAAATCTGATGTCAGTCTGATTGGCTTTCCTTTATAGGTTATTTGTTTCTTTGCCCTCATCATTTTCAATATATTTTCTTTGTCTTGAATTCTTGATAGTTTTGCTATCATATGTCCTGCTGTTTTTTTTCTTTCATGGTAATAATATGAAGATCATCTGGCTTCCTGTATGTCAATTTTTGTTTCCTTTTTCATGTTTGGGAAGTTCTCTTCACTTATCTCCTTGAGGAGTTTCTCTGTTCCTTTGTCTCTCTCTTCTCCTTCTGGGATTCCTATTATTCTGATATTTCCTTTTTTCATGGTGTCAGATAGTTCTCGAGGCTTTTCCTCATTCTTTTTCCTTTGTTTTTCTCTTTCCTTTTCTGCCTTGATTCTGTTAGTTTCTTTATCTTCCAGAGTGCTTATTCTTCCCTGCATATATTTTAATTCACTTTTCTGGCTTTCCCTGCATTTCTTTAGCTCCTCTAGTAACGTTTTTAAATCTTCCATTTCCTTCAATTTCTTCTTTATGGATTCGTTCTCATTCTTCAGTTCTTTTAAATCTTCCAGTTCCTTCAATTTCTTCTTTATGGATTCATTCTCGTTCCTCAGTTCTTTGTTCTTTTCATTTAATTCTATCAATTTTTTTTTGTGACGGCTATTTTGAAGTCTTTATCTGTTAGGTGGATGTAATCTTCTATGTCCATATTAATGGGTTCTGTAGAGGGATTTTCTTTCTGTGGTGCATTGTTTTGAGGGTCATTTGTGACTTTTTTCCTTCCTGTTGTTGGTTTTATGCTTTGCTCTGTTCATAGCTTTCCACTAGTACCAGCAGGTATGACTCCTGATTTTACTTGCTCAGGAGTTTTTGTGGTTCCCTACTGTCTGAGTTGCCTTGGCTGTGGCTGGGTATCTTTTGGATTTTCTTATTTTTCTTTGTTGAGTTTCTGTGTTTCTCATGGCATGTCTCCAGTGTGTTTCCGGTTCCGAGTTGAATTAGGGAGATTAAGGGGTGGTTTGTAGTAAAAAAAAGAAAGAAAAGAGAAAAAGAAAAAAAAAAGGAAGGGAAAGAAAAGGAGAATGAAGATGAAGAAAAGTAGGAATGAAGGACCAAGAGAAAAATGTAGGTTAAAAGTAAAAATACTACTACTAATAATAATAATACTAATAAAAATAAAAATAATGATAATAGTAATAATAATAAAGTATTGGGGAGATGTGAATTTGGAGTTCTGTAGTCCTTTTGCTCTTAGGTTCTGGGGTTTCTGGTTGGGACCCCTGCTGGGGTTCAACCCCTCCTTTCCAGTGACAGATGTTGTTGTTGTCTTGCTGTGGCTGCTGTCATTAGTCGTTGCTGGGAGTCTTTCTATTCTTTCTGCCCACCCGCCTTTTTGTTTTGTTTTGTTTTGTTTTTTCCCTTTCCTCCAATGTTTGCCTGGGGCTATTCCTGCCCCTGGGGATATGTCTGGTGAGGAGGGGTTGGGAGCTCCTGTCTTAATTTCTTTTCTGCTGCTTGGGCCCTGCTACTCCACGAAGGGGTGCCAGGGTGGAGGCTGTGTGTGGCTGTTGATCAGGGTTTCACCTCCCCTAGTTTCTGGGGTGCCAGTGTGCAGCCACCTAGAGGTTGGGGGGTGTGGCAAGTGCTGGGCCTTGTTCACCACCAGCTGAGGTTTCTTATGTCGCCCTCCCAGTGCCAAGATGCTGACACTTTGCAGGGGAGGTTGTGGTCAGAGATATTTCCAGCAGAAGTCTGCATCCCAGCAACAGGTATGGGAGGGGTTTGGGGGACTGTCAGTCAGTAGTTCTTAATCGCCCCTCCTCCCATCAGGTTGGGGTCAGGTTACAGTCTAAGGCCCAGATTGTTTGAGGTGGTCTCACCAGGAGGTTTTCCGGCCTAAGCAGTTTTTCTGGCCAATTTATCACCTAGCAACCAGTGGGGGGATGTTTCTTGCTTGGTCTTTCTCCCTGTTAAGATGTTACCTAGCCCCAGGTGGGGGATGGGATGCAGTGACCCTCGCGCTTTCCTGTGCTTCAGGGCTGCCACGCAGGGAAGAGAGGGGGCCCGTGGGGTGGGGGAGTGGGTCCCGCTCCCAGTTGGCTGGCTGAAGCCCTCCGACCTCACCGCAGTTTCTAACCTTGTATTCAGTGGCTCTCAGGGAAGCTGGTTCACCCACCTCTCCTTGCTGCTGTTCCTCTGTGTGGGGTCCGATGTCTTTTCTCTTCTCTTTGCTCCGACTCTTTGGTTTATTTTTAAGTCTAGAGCACCCCCGGGGTTGATTGTATTGTGTAGGGTATCCGGTTCTCTTTGAGTCAGCTCTCAAAGTTAGGGATATTTTTCTCCATAAAACGTTTTTTTGTGGGAGAGCCTGATCCTAGAGTTTGTTCACCGCCATGTTTTCCGCCTTCCTATAGTTTTTAAAATAGCAGCAACCTTATAAGAGTTTACAGTAGGAGTTATCTGAAAGGCTGTAACTCAGCAAGCCCTGACTCCCACCTGGAGGCTTCTACCTCCCAGACTAAGTACCTGGTCCTTGAGCCATTGGTCCTGCACTAGGATCTGCTCTGCCTCCTCCAGGTCAGCAGGTCTGCTGTCCATAGTGTTACATGTGGCTACACCCTTAGGATGGGGCAAAGAGAACCAAAATGCTTAAGGTTTCTGACTTTAGTGAGCAAGAAAATGTTATGATTCAGTCCTGAAGCAGAGTCAGAAACCCAGGGTTCAAATTCCAGCCATACTCCACACTAGCTGTAAGTTAGATGCAACTTATTTATTGCATTTAAATTAAAAATAATTTTCTTTGAATGTCTACATTTGGTTTCAGAAACAGCCTAAGAATTCAAATTGAGATATTGTAAAAAGAATGCTCAGAGCTCAAACAGTGCTACAACGGACAGGGTCAATGGACAGTGCCACAGTGGGGACAGGTCACTGTCGGTGGGGTCTCACCCACGTGCACAATTGCAAGGCCACTCAGGCTCAGGGTCCAGCAACAACAGGGTTTATTTAACAAATAGGAGGTGGGGGAAAGGAAACTTTCTAAAGCCACAAGTTGCCAGCTGTCTCACCTAGACAGTGTCTCTAGTGTCCAGAAGTCCCAAACAGAGGCTGCCTGTGGAAAACGTGACACAGTATGAGCCTGCAGCAGCAGTCTGCAGATTGTGCAGGATGCCAGACAAGACAGCGAGGGCCTCAACAGTACCAGGAGGTCATGCCGGACACCCAGAGGGTGTGGTCAGCTCTCTGAGATGCTGGGCCGAGCCCGATGGTGCTCCTTGCAGGTGACATCAGAGGCAGGGCCGGAGGTGGCTGCAGTGACCAAATCTTTGCACAGGTCTTTGGAGGTTCGGAAGTCTCAAAGTCCATGAGGTCTGCCGAATCCCACAGGCCTCTGAAGAGGGAGGCCTCTTCATCTGCCAAATCCTCTTCTTCAAAGGTCGTCCAATGAATGCTTCCTCTTCAAAGTCCAGAAACAGAAGCCATCTTCGTTCTTCAAAGGTAGTCTAACAAATCCTTCTTTTTTCAGTGGCCAGCTGCAGAATGAACCGACCTGGCTTTTGCTCTGCCTTGTATCCTCTTTAGGGTCCTGTCAAAAGTAACCATCTGATTGGACTGCTTAACACCAATCAGCTTGTTTTCCATTTTCAATTAGAATAATTAGCTAGTGAAGTGAACTTAAACCTGACTGTTCCATTCATGTCACACTTGATTGGTCCATTTAGGATCCTAGGGGCAGATATAAACGGGGGGAAAACTCAGCCCAGCTGCACTCAGGTCAGGACAGGTTTGTGGGCCTGTTGGCTTCAGGGAGCCATGGCCAGGGCCAGCTCTCCTGGGGCTTGTTGGGAGGGTGAATGTCCACAGGGTGCCTTGCCCGACTGCCTCTGCACACTGTGGGGATCTGGTTATAAAATCCCTGCCCTACCTTGAACTTATAAGAGTATTTGACAAGCAAATGAGTTCATGGAAATCTTTAAACTATCACCCTTTAAAAAATGGGTCATAGATTATTAGCACTCTCAAATAAATTTCAATAGCTCTTTTATGTCAAAATAACTGACTCTTCCTTAAGCAAACAGATATCTAACAGTAATAATGAAAATCAAATGAAAAGAACACCTCCATAGTCCTAACAAACCAGTAAATCCTTTCTTTTCTTCTGTGTGTTCTACTTCAGTTCCTGTTTATAAGCTAATCTGTATTAATATAAGTGTAATCACATCACATACTGTATTGTGACTTCTGCATTTACCCATGCTGTTACATCATCCACCGCCAAAAACAAAATACATAAAAGTAGTCCTGTCTCCTTTTTCAAATCCTATGCCCAACCTCTCTCCATAGGAAAAAAGAGAGTAAAGTGACCTTGGAGTTGATATTTTATAAGGTGAGACACAGAGAAAGGCCTAGATGACTGACCAAACTCTAATGTTATCCAATGACACATCCAGAAATTCTCCAAGTATTCTGTATTTGCATTGACCAATTTGGCAGCCACTAGCCATATATAGCTCTAGAGTATTTGAAATGTGGCTAGTGCAGTTGGAAAAATGAACATTTAATTATTTTTTTATTTTTAATTAACTTAAATTTAAGTAGCCACATGTGGCCAGTGGCTACTGTGCTTACACAGTACAGGAATCCCTAGGCTGAGCAGAAAGCTGGCTGGGGAGTCCCACCCAGTGCCAAGACCCCTGAGGCCTCTGTCCCTAATAAAGATATTGATTCCCTATCATGTTTGGCTGCCTAGTACCCATTCCCCTTCCTAAAAGTTTCCCAACTTCCTTTGACCACCTACTCTTTCATGCAGTCTCCACGAGCTAGTTAGCCCAGGATCTTGTCTCCCATCAGAGAGAGTAAAGGGGCACAGTTAGGGAATGGACATGTGATCCAAGCCCACTAATCAGAGGGTTCCACCTCATCTTTGTAATATCAAGAATCCAGAATGACTCAAGTTGTCCATTGCAGTGGCAGCAGCACATCAGATACTGCAGGCCACAGGCCACAGGGCAACATCCAACACCCTTTGGGTATCTTCAACTCCCACAGTCCTACTCACTCCCAAACATAGTTCTTCACAAACTCCATCTACTTCCCATAAATTTCTTTTTGCATAAATTAGTCAGACACTATTGATTGTAAAGTAGAAATCATTAACATCCTATACGGATGAGCTAGCTGTGGGTCTGAGAATCTTCCTTGTGTCCTGAGCCCAAGATATGCTTTAATTATTCCCTCATCTCCATTTGGTCTATTCACCCAGAAACTAATATAATGGCTATTTATGTTTTTAGCCTAAAGCATATTGAAGACAAATAGTGCCACAGATTTTTCTCCCTTTCTGTGAAACAGGTTGTCAGTTTCTAATCTTAGTATGTCCCTGGTCTCTCTAGGATTTGTGGTAGACGAGGTGACCCAAAACTAGCCAGAGAAACTCACCTTGACCTCCAAAATCTTCTCATCTGGATCTCCCCACACTGGCCCATAAACATCATTATCGAGGCAAAGAAACTCTCTAGAAGGGGCTGAAGAGAGCTCTCAAAAACCTTTTGAGTTCACACAAATGCTCAAAGAATCAGCCAGGACCAACATACTAGTATAAAGTATCGATTCAAAGGACTCAAGTGATAATAGAGAAAGAGCATTCCCAGTGCTCTACTTAACTCACTTCATTAGTATGACATAACCCAGTAAAGTGAGCAGCTTTGCCTTAGCTCTTCTGACACTTTGAAGACAAGTGCTGATTACCAACAGTGCAACCATGAAATGGCACTATGGGGAACACTTTTTAACATATTTACCTAATTAGTCCATTATAAAGTGTAATGTGATTTCTTGCTTTAGCCTGTCATTAGTTTTATGAGCATCTTCAAGAAATGACAGAACCAGAGGGGAAAAGGAAGAGGCATATCATGCCCAACTCCATATGCTTCCCAAATGGCCTACACCTTGAATTTAACAAGGTGCACACGAAATGCCCCAGAGCTTGGCACAAGGACTTGACTGCCTAAATGGAACTCTGGGAGAGGCTCCCCCAAGCAATTTACATGTTCATCAAGATGATGTATAGCCCCTAATCACTGCATGCTTCATTCCAAAATAGCTTTGCAGAAATGAGCACCGATGTAGCACTAAGGAAAATTAAGTTCCAATCTCAGATGTGTCTTTGACTAGAGAAATGATCCACTTTACTTAACTGCTTGAGCCTCAGATGAACCTTCAGTTGTACAATGGGAAAAGCAATTCTCACCAAGTCTACTCATGGGCATACAGCATCGTGACAAGCCCATGAGATAATGGATGTGAAAGTTTATTATAGTAATCACTAATATGCTCTGAGTGTTTACGACATACGAGACACCCTTGGAATGATTTCTTAATTGCACCATTAGAATGATCAATAACTCATTCATTCTATTTGAATTTCAGTGACTACACCTTAAAAAAAAACAACAACCTCAGAGAGGTTGTCTGGTTGTCTTCAACTACCTTCTCATAGCACTTTTCTTTTTGTTCTTAGCCCTCAAAACATGTATAGCCATAACTTGCTTTAAGGATTTAATTTATTTAATTCCTGTCTCCCTCATAAACTATAAATTCCACGAGGACATGACCGCATTTGCTTTGTTCACCCAATTCCTTAACATAAAGCCTGCCACGTAAACAATGCTTAACAAATACTGAAATGGCTACTGTCAGCTTTTGGGAAGAGAGTATTTCTAAGAGCCCCATCAGTTGCAAATGGACCGTATATATTCAAGAAAAGAGTTACAAAGCTGGAAAGTGCCTAAACTATGGGTTTTCATTCTAGGTATTCCATATAGCAGAGACATAAAGAGGATTAGAGGATTTACTCTATTCATTGAAGACTATACTAGTGGGAGAATCAAACTCATGCTTTTACATTATGGTAGTTAGGCTACTTACTAACACATCTCACCATTATATATTTCAATATGTAATGTTAGTTATCTTAGAATTAGCATTAGGGACGAATGTTGTCCTTCTTTCATTCAATCAACATAGATTAATCAAGTGCCCAGCATGTAGTAGCCCTGTGTTATTCCCACAATAATATTTACAGAAAGAATAACCAATATTACATTACTCATACCACCCATTCCTAACCCCATTCTCACTTTGAGTATCTGATAAGAACACTGGGGTCATCATCATCCTGTAGTGGGCTTCCAGCCCTAATGCCTAAGTTCTGCACCGGCAGGGGAGCTAGACCACTTGGGTTTGGAACTGCCTTCAACACTGACCAAGTTACCTACTCAAGTCAATTTCCTTCTCTCTGCCTCAAATTCCTTAGCCAGCAAAGATGAACTGGGACTAGACTATCCCAAGGGCTCTTCCAGTTAGAGCGTCAGTGGCCCCCTCTGTCCCCTGCACTCAGCATTACCAATTTGCTGCGATAGGCAATTTGTTGCAATGTCAACAGAAAACCTGGCACTCTACAATGGGGCAACATCAGAACCCACATCATGCTATTAATATGGGGGAGGAAGAGGATTAAAATGATAATAATTATTCTCTTTATAAAGATAAAAGATTATGCCAGACTGAAAAATACACACAGTATGATTTAAATAAAAGTATAGAATATAACATTAAATCCATTCCATGCCATAGCACAGCAAAAATGAGGAATAAGTGCATCTGCCAGATATGCCATAGTTGCAAGCAGCAAAAAAAAAAAAAAAAAAAAAAAAAAAAAAAAAAAAAAAAAAAAAAAAAAAAAAAAAAAGGCTAATTTAAACAGAAAAAGAATTTAAAATACGGTAAGACAATATTGGGAAATTCACTGAAATGTCCAGGGCCTTGGAGTTCTAGGATTAGCGGCAACCTAAATGTTGCAAATCACAGGGCAGTATCTTTGGCCTGTCCCACTGGCTCCAGGCACTAGACACTGGACACCCTGGTCCTCACTCTGTCATCTTCTAAGAGCCTTTCTAAGCCCCAGACCCAACTCAAGTGGGGATGGGAGTGTCTGAGTGACAAGCCCAGGGCACACGACCGTACCCGAGCAGCAGCAGGGAAGGGAGAAGCCAAGCCAATGTCTGGTTTGCACAGAGGCATGTGGGCCCCTTTCAGAAGGTGGGAGAGACCCGGAGTGCAGAAGGGAGCTCAGATGCTGGGCAGCCAATGAGAATAACCAGTTGGAGTTTCCCAGGCAAATCAAGAAAGCTAAGAAGGTCACAGGGACAAATGGCAACTTTTATTTGATTAGCTGATGGGAGTAGGGGAATTTTTTGTTTCATATTCCTGTTGTCATTCTAGTATTATTTTTGTAAAGCTGTTTTTTAAAATGGTTTAAAACTAGAAATAAAGAAGAAAAATATGAAAAAAAAGATTCCTTTGGTGCCACCCTCGAAGCCCAGCCCCTGGCATAGGGCAGGTGCCCTCTGGAATGTGAGTTGCTTGCCCAGCACAGGCACCGTACTCAGAGGGCCAGAGAGGCTCAGAACATTTGCCTTTTCAAAAATTTGTTAGTCTGGAAACAGTCATGGGAACTGCAAGAAAAAGTCAGAAATGAAAGGAAATTAGGAAAACACAGCAAGTATTTTTTCCATGCACTCAAATACCAGAAAGTTCACTGAAATTGATCACTTTCTCTACTTCATCCTGAAAACAGCAGAGAACTGTCCTAGAGACATGTGGCAGCTCACTCGGTGTGTTCTGAGTGGCCTTTCAAGGAGAGGACTGTCACCTCCGGAAACGCAAATGCCAGCATTGTCCAGGTGAGCGTTCCTGAGGCCTGGGCGCTCATTCCATTAACTCTCTACCTGCTCTGCAGGGCACAGAGCCTCTGGCCCACCCTAGAGCCCCTGCAAGCTCACTGCCCCAGTGGCCTCCCAAAAAAGCATTGCTCCTTGCAGAAGCTTCCCCCTTTGGATATGGTCTTTAGAATCATCAAGAATACCTGGACTTCATCCTAAACCCAACTAGAATGTATACATGAGGAAATGTTTGTTCTTTGGAGCACTGGGATAATGTGCCAGGCATCTGGGGGTACACAGAAGTTAGTTGGGAAAAGATAGACTAAAATTCCACGGGATATGGTTTTGTCTAACTCATTTTTAGATCAATGCAAAAAGGATGACAACAGGCATAGCCTAAGACATACTGGGTTGTCAAAAAGTCATGATGCATTTTTTGCTTGAAAAACAAAGAAAAAATACATCATGACTTTTCCAACAACCCAATAATATGGATGGGATGCTTTTATTTTTTTATTTATTTTTTGGAGAGAAACATCTTTTTAATATTCATCCACTCAACAAAGTCTCATCAGTGGCAGGTGTGAGTAGAGGTAACGTGGCAGCCTGGGGTACAAATCACCTAGACCCGGGTTTGAATTCTGGTTCCGTCATTTACTAGCTATCTAAATTACTATTTTTATTTTTTTTTGTAGCTTTTTTTTTAAAGATTTATTTTTTATTATACGTACAAGCTGGGGTACAGGCCAGAGGCGTGGGGCGGCGAGAGGGTTCACCAGAGACAGAGCGTGTAGCAGAACAGGAAGATCAGAAATACACTGCTGAGGGGAGCAGCGGGCGAGGCAGGAGAGGTCTGCCACGCCATGTGGGATTCTCCCCGGCCGGGCGTCGAACTCGTGTCGCCGCTGCTGACAGCTCCACAGCGCAGCGCTTAACCGCTGCGCCACTGGAGAGGCCCCTTTTTTGTAGCTTTTTTTAAATGTTATTTTTATTTATGACTTTTACATTACTGTATATTCCCCATAGGTTTCCCACCACCAAATCAAAGATTATTTACTTATGCATTCAAGGGTGTAGGCCAGAGGTGTGGGGGGTGAGAGGATTGACCAGAGACAGAGCGGGGAGCAGAACAGGCAGATCTACTGAGGTACACTGCTGAGGGGAGCAGCGGGCGAGGCAGAAGAGGTCTGCTGAGCCATGTGGGAAGCTCCCTGGCTGAGGATTGAACTCGTGCTACGGTGACTGCAGACTGCTTCATAGTGCTGAGACTGAACCTGTTGTGCCACCAGGGAGCCCCTGGATGGGACGCTTTTACCCCCCTGCCTCCTGTATAGCAGGGAGAAAACGAGGTGAAGCAGAATTGTGAGAACAGGATTATTTTACTCAAGTACCCTGATACCTAAACTGCTTTTCTAAAGAAACTGAGATATCTTTCTACATTCAGAGCGCCATCTCCCCACACCCCTGTTTCACTGCACCTCTCATGGACCCAGGCTCCAGATCCAGATGGGACAGCTGCCAAGAGTCCCATGCTCTGGCTTCTGAGAACAGCTCAAAAGAGCAGAGGCAAGATTCTGCGGGGCCTTGCAGGTTTCCAGACTGGTCATCCATCTCCCTGCCACCTCGAGAGCCCTCCAGGTCTGAGCAAAATCCATGTTATTAACACAAAGATTATTCATAGCTCCCTAATGCATTCTGCAAACCAGGAGTGCCGCAGATTAAATCCCACAAAATGCGAGGACAGAGCCTGCAGCTGCAGCCAGGCACCCCGGGCGGGGAGGAATTTAAGGTTCTTGGTGTCAATCAAGGTTTCTTGCCTCTTAAGTGTGATGCCTGAAAGTCTGTTGCATCATTTTTGTGCCTGGTGTAGAGAAGCCTTTCTCTACTGCACTGTTGAAATCACTGGAAGGCTGCAACATGGAAACATTGTGAGCACAATCTTACAGTCTGTAGATTTTTTTAAAAAGGGGACTTTTCTTTAAAAAGAGCTATGTTCCATTCCTGATACTTTCAGGGGCTAAGTGTGGAATCTGGCCTTCTTTGGACCTTCATTTCCTCATCTGCAATGAAGGAAGGGGTGACTGAAAATACCTGTAAAATTGAATGCCTCCAGGGCCAGGCAACTGATGTAAATAACAAGGCTGACCTTTGTACCTGGCCAAATGTAAAGTGTGATCCTAACTAAAGTCACTTGAATTTTACTTTTCAGTTTGCACAGGAAAATAAAATGTTTCTGTGGTTGAAATGCAGCAGACCTGTTTAGAACGCCTTGACGAGAATCTTTCCACATGTGACAATGCTCTCAAAGGTTGTCTTCCTCAAAAAGCTGAATTTTCAATAGTAATCTTTGGTGTCACAGACAGAGTCCCCTCACCCAGCTCCATCCCCTCCATGGAGGGAGGAGAGACCTGTACTTAGCCTGTCACAGGAACCTCAAGACCTCTGCAATAACACCAGGAACACGGGGTGTTCTTTCTTTTTACTTCTGGAACTAAAAGCAAAATGGCAATACTAAGACTGCAGCCTATGTCTTCCATCTGCCAAGTAGCCTTCCACCTCACCTGAAAACCAGGCAACTGCCTGAAATTTCAGAAATCAGTGTTCAGACAGCAAAGACCAAACCTGGGTGGCCCATTCTTGAGTGATTTTGGTAAGCTACCTCTCTTTCAGATCAGGAGAGGAGACTGAGCATGCTGCAGGGAGCACTGATTCAAAAATCACACACGCCACACCCAGACACACACACCTATGTGTACATGTACACACCCTTATCCGTGGTTCCACCTTCTGAGGTTTCAGTTAATTGTGGCCAACTATGGTCAAATATATTAAGTACAGTAAGATATTTTGAGACAGCCGCATAACTATTATTACAGTATAGTGTCATAATTGATTTATTATTATTGCCATTAATCTCTTGTTAATTTCTCATTGTGCCTAACTTAGAAATGAAACTTTATCATATGTATGTATGTGTAGGAAAAAGCAGAGTACATATAGGGCTCAGTACTATCATGATATTAGACATTTACTGGGAGTCTTGGAACAAATCCCCAGTGGATAAGGGGACATTACTCTACACACACACACACACACACACACACACACACACACACACACACTACGATAACTCTGATCCTGGGAAGCTGTCATTTCATATTTTATTTACAAATACAAGCTTCCTTAAAAAGAAATAAAGTACCTAGTCACAAAGAATTTAAAGCAGCACATTGTGGCTTCTGGCATCAGAAGCATAAACCATTAATCTGGTGGGGAGAGAAAGGAATAGAAATGTAAGAGAATAGATTAACAGCACCTTTAAAAAGTAGAGAGTTCATTTCTTGAAAGGATAAAGGAGGGTTGAAATATGAATTTGTCCTGGCAGAAAGGGGCAAGGAAGTTTTGTTGCCTCAGTGCCTTGATTTGTTTGTGTTGTGGTTGTGGTCCTTACCCATGTGGACCCTTAGAATCAGCTCTAACAGTGCTTCCTGGGGGCCACATGGCAGGGCAGACTTGGGGTGCTGACAATAACATACCCAATCTCAACCCTTTGCTGCTCCGTAACAGTTCTTTCATGTGGAGAGACAAAGTCGAGGCTGTGTTGCTGGTGACTGATTGCGGTCATAGAGAAGATAAAAGAGCCACATGAGGGGGGATTGAGGACTCCACTGCTCTGAAAACTGTGGATTCATCTGAGAACATGAATCCCGGAAGAATAATGGGATGATTAGTGAGATCTTTAGTATCATGTATTAAATTGTATTTTCCCCCTCCCCCAAAATGATATGTTGAAGTCTTAACCTCAGACTGTGGAAATGAGGTCCCAGTAGATGGCATTCCTTTATTTATTTATTTATTTATTTATTTATTAAAGGTTTATTTATGAATACAAGCTGGGGTGTAGGCCAGAGGTGCGGGGTGATGAGAGGATTCACCAGACAGAATGGGGAGCAGAACAGGCAGATCAACTGAAACACACTGCTGAGGGGAACAGCAGGCAAGGCAGGAGAGGTCTGCTGCGCCATGTGGGAATCTCCCTGGCTGGATACCGAACTCGTGTAGCAGTGGCTCTGGATAGCTTCATAGTGCTGCGCTTAACCCGTTGTGCCACCAGGGAGGCCCCAGATGGCATTTCTTTAGATGAGGTCACCCTGCAGCAGGGTAGACCCCCAATCCAATGACTGGTGTCCTTCTAAGAAGAGACCTGTCTGGCTAGTGCACATTGTAAGGGAAGTGTCTTTAAGAACAAAAGCAAACCCTGAAATGTACATCTGGGATTATGATAAAGCAACTAAAGAATGGAACCTCCCTCGGGCATCCTGCTTTATGTTAACTGCTTTAACTCCCCCAGGGGAGATGGGGCTCTCTCTGTATATCTGTGTACAGATTTGTGTATAGTGTCATTTTTAAGGAAACCCTTTCCGGCACGTACACAGAAATACTGTGTACCAGTAGGCCAAGGGCTTCTGCCGATAATGTTGGTGGATTACCTGACAGACTGTACTTTCAATCTATTTCCTTGCCTTTGTTACATGTAAATTTTGAATTATGTGACCAGTGATTTGGGTTTATTTTGTATTTGCAGGGTTTGCTCTTCAGAATTAATGCCCGTCTTACAGATCACTCCCATTTGACCTCCATAAATGTGAGATTTTTTTCTTGTCTACCCTACAACACTTTTGGTACACTTACAAGTTGATTTCCTTTTTTTCAGTGAACCATTTCCTAATGTTTTAAATTGGAGCCTATCTTGCCTTATGAAGCTTTAAGTTACTAGTTCAAGTTTCTCCCACATGACGTATTCTCATTCAACATCTACTTGGAGCTGTGCCACCACTACCCTGCACCCGCCAGCCTGGCCCTCAGCACCCCCGTCGCACCTCATAGTGAAATCAGCATATTTCTTTCCCACCTAAAAGTGTCTGAGTGCTTACAGAAATGAATTTTATAACGCACATGAAAAAGAGAAGAAGATGGTTATAGGAAGGCACACTTGTATGAGACACACTTGTGGGCCAAAGAACTTAACCAGCAAATCACCTGAAGGAAGAAGCAAGGAGGCGAGATTGCAGACGGAGCCTGTTCCTGCTGACAACTCGCTTCTGGACTTCCATTCTGTGGGGCAATAAATTTCTGATGTTTGAAGCCACCCACTGTGTGGTGGGTGCTTGTTAGGCAGCCCTGACAGTATTTTCACTTCTGACAAACTCCTTAATCCCCCTCCTAGCCCTCGTGTCCACACCCACATCCACCCCTCACCCACAGAGAAATGAGCATGGTGCAAGTGCATGAGGTAAAGCTGAGCGGATACTCCTGCCCCCTGAGAGAGGGACACATGGCCAGCTGGGTGATCCATGGCAGGAAGGTTCGAGAGCACTGAGTCCCTGATGGTGCCCGTGAGGCCAGTGCCATGCTAAAAAGCAGCAGAGCCTGGAAGGAACAAGCACTAGAGGACAACATTTGGCTTGGAACTATAACTGGACACCCAGTGTCACAAAGCCCCTCACCCTATGCCCAACTTGCAAATGACCAGATCAAGGAGGCCACCTAAGCACCCAAAGGATTGAGGGATCCTGGGGAGTGAAGCCCCAGCTAGACATTCCAACAATGGGTACAAGGGAGAGTCTGGACAAGAAAACCCTAAAGGCTCATTCTTCCACAATTCTCCAACCAAATGACAGCATTCCAGGCCTTCATGTCCCAACAAAAACACTGATATACTGGTGTTCTCTGAGGTAAAGGCAATTTTAAATCACATCTCCCAACCCCTGTGGGATCAAAGTGCTTGTGGTTTTTCAGTCCACCGCCTGTTAGCACCATCGTCCCAAGTCTGGGTTGCTCCAGAGATAACCTCGCAAAGGAGCCAGGATCGCAGTAGTGCCTGTCTATACACTCACACGCAGAGAACAAACCAACCCAACATTCCTGCTCTCTACCCGACATGCACGATCACCCACATATTCACATCTGACACCTTCACACAGCCAGCAAGCATTGACACACACTGACACACTCTCCAACACACAGAGCCACACACCTTCTCTCACTCTTTCTCACACACACACACACAGGCACAATCACACTCTCCCAGGACAAATTCACAGAGAAATTCACTTACACAGAGACACAAATGTGTACAACTATGCTCTCCCACACAGATGCATTCTCTCTTCCTCTCCCTCTTTTTCTCTCTTTCTTACACACACACACACACACACACACACACACACACACACACACAGAGTAATATCACTAAATCAACATAGGCCTTTAAAACAGAGTCATAGAGTCGTGGAGCTTTTCTAAGCCAAGATTGTCAGCCTCCAAACAAATCTACTATTGTCACAAATAAAATGGTTACACATAGATGTAAGCGTAAAGTTTTACTTGGTGTTGAATTTTTGCAAGAAGGAAAATATCATTCATTCCCCTCCTTCTAAGAAAGCCCCAGGCGGGATCCTGCCTTCCATTCTCCGGCTCCCACGGCACATAATGTCTGTATTGCTTATAAGAAGATTAAAAGGTGGGGGCAGAAATCCAGGCCCTAATCACAACAAACAGCAAAGACACAGGTAGCCAGGGAAACTGAAAGGTCAAGTCCAGAGGAGCTTCAGGGCACCTGGAAATGATGGCCAGGCAGTGAGGACGGGACGGGCAGTGTGGGGGAGCCCTAACACAGTCACAGCAGTAAGAAACAGGCCCACACCACACTAGCACCCAATGAGTATTACACAAAGAGAAATGTAGAATATAGAAGCTGCCATTCTAAAAAGGGAGAGAAGGGAAAGAGAGCGGTGGCTGGCCCTCGCCCACCCCAGGACTGCTGGCCTGCAGGCATGCTGTCTTCTTGTGGACTTTTCCAATACAGTTGCTAAAGCCAGTTGCCTATTCATAGTCAGAAATACTAATGAGATCCGTCACCAAATATAAATGAAAATTACTAATGATTATTTTTCCTTAATGAAAGCATATTTAAAGGTGCCCACACAGGTAAAGTCTAAAAACATGCTTGGTAGAATAAGATCAGAAATACTGGCAGGGATCTATCAATAGATAGACTACTCTATATTTTATTTCTTGGGGAAGGAATGGAAAAAAGAATGCAAAACAAATACTAACATCTGTTAAATCAGAATGCTGCTATACAGGGCACTGATGTATTATTTCTATTATATCATATCATATCATACATATCTTTGTAATATTTTGTAATTTAAAAATAAAATTAAAGAAAAAATAAAGATAAAAAATATAATATTAAAGGGGTGAAATTCAGCATGATGGTGACAGAGTAAAGATTTCAGGCTTACTTATTCCATACACTCATTAGACTACAATAAAACAAAGCCCAAAAAAACTGAGAAAAAAGCAGACAACCACAGCATACACAAGGAGCAGTGTTCCAGTAGGAAAAACTGTAAGGGAACTCTGTTTATAGAGACACCAAGGCAGTACAACCCACCAGGGGGAGGGAGGCTACTGCACTAAGTCCCCCACAGTGGTTGATCAGTGCACGCCAGCATCAGGGATCCAGAGACCCGGCGGTGTACCGGGTAAGGGGGATATACAGGTTGGCACCTAAGACTGAGGGGCACCGGTGGAGAGCTGCAGGGATAGGGGTAAAGAGTGACGATGCTGGCTTGAGCCTGAGGCTCTCAATATAGAACAGCAGGAGCCTGAACCAAAAGTGAGAAATAGATCAGAGCATCTGTGTCTCCTCAGAGAAGAGGCTACTACTTAGAGCTCAGACTGGATTTTCAAAATACCTGTCATTCCCCATGCCAGGGCTAAAAGCAAAATAAAGGAATGTTTTAACAAACTAGTGTTCAAGAACATGCCAGTAACAAGAGCAAATAGGTCAGGAGAAGGTTCTGTGCTGGAAAGAAAAAAGAGAGAACAACTCTCAGTTTGTGACCCCATATCACCTACAATCTGTAACTAGTGCTGGATTTAGTACTTTAAAATAGCCTAAAATAGAAGCAGATAGGAGGCTATAAGAGACACTAAGATTGACAAGCTAGCCTAGAGGAGGAAATCACTGTGGATTCCCCACGACAAAACTCTGGTACCCACACAACAGAAAGTTCAAATTACTTAGTCTATTGAAGATGATCCTTTGGCATCCTGTTGCCCTGGTCCTCTTTTATACCTATGACTCCTTGCCTGTATCAGTTCTCAGGTTACATCAACAGGGGCAAAGACAATAGTTTGAAAATCTATCCCTATTAAGGCTAATAAAAAAATTAAAAATAGGGAGACAGAAGAAAATACCACAAATGTTGGGGGGAAATAAACCCTTAAAAAAGACTCTCAATCCAACAAAACTGCAGAATATGACTAAAGGGGAGTTCAAGGTAAATTTGTAACAAAGCTTATATAACTCAAAAAAAAATTAACAACAATGGAGGACATAGAACAACAGAAGAAAATACGAGGCAGAAGAAAATACAAAGAGCTAAGAAACACTGGCTGATCTAAAAAATACAATGGAAAGCCTCAACAGCCGAAAAGCAGAAGCAATGGAAAGAATTAATGAGCTTGAAAACACAATCCTGGTGAAACCAGGGCAGATGGGCTCAAAACTGCCCAGGCTCTGAGGCAAGAGCCACCAAAAAGCCTCCAAAGGCCAAAAGGCCAAAAACAACAAAGGACAGTGCTTGATAAGAGGACAGGTCACTGTCTGTGAGTTCTTACCTGCAGGCACAATTGCAAGAGACCTCAGTCTATAAGAACAACAACAGCAAACATTTTTATTTTATTTTACAAATGGGGGAAACAAAGAGCTCACTGCATCCACAAGTGGAGGCTACCTCATCCGGAAAGCATCAGTGATGGACACCACCAGTCATCAGAGTGCTGGACAGCACTGGCCAGTAGTGATGATCACTACTGGTCCCTCAGAGTGATGTCAGAGACAGCCAGTGTTAACAGCTCTTTGTGAGATGTTGGGTTATACCAACAAATAGCTCTTTGAGACACCAGGCCCAGGGTCTCTGGTGCTCCATTCAGGCAACGTCAGAGACAGGACCAGAGGCCCAGTCTCTGCAGAGTCCTTCAGCTTCTCTTCCTCCTTTGAGGGCAGCTGCTGGATGCTTCTTTTCTTCTTTCTTCCTCGGAGGCCAGGAACAGACTTCTTTCTTCT
Source organism: Scalopus aquaticus (assembly GCA_004024925.1). Taxonomy (NCBI): domain Eukaryota; kingdom Metazoa; phylum Chordata; class Mammalia; order Eulipotyphla; family Talpidae; genus Scalopus; species Scalopus aquaticus. Next base: position 19,948 of record PVIJ01012524.1, read on the forward strand.
CTCTTTGGAGTCTGGAACCATCGTCTTTCTTCTCCTGGGGCTGGCTGCTGTCGTCGTTGTCTTCAGAGACTCTCTCCTGTTCTTCTCTTCAGGGGCCTCTTCTCTCTCTCTGTCTCTGGGGCTGGTGTCCTTTTTCCTCTTTTTTTCTCCCTTTCCACCCCCTGGGTTCCTCTGTCTCTGGTTTATATCCTCTTTCAGGGTACCATCCATAAGTCTAATTGGACCATATTTTGATCCTCTGGCTGACTGGACCATTTACCTATCAGCTCCTAGCACCTGACTGGCCCATTCCACTATTCAGGAAGTCTCTGAGGAGCAACTGCCACAACTGACTTATGGTGGAGCAGCAGGGTGAGGGACACTACTGCCCCTGTCAGCTCCCACTGCTGTAAGGCATCTGGGTTCCGGTAACACTGGAATACACACAAATACAATATTGTAGAGAAAAAAGAATTTTAAAAAATGAAAATATTGTCCCGCAGGACTTAAAGACAAATAACATCATATCATGGGGGGTCCAGAAGGAGACTAGAGAGAGAAATATATAGTATGTTTACTTAAAGAAATAAATGCTAAAGATAATCTCCATCTGGGAAATAAACCAGATGTTGTGATCTAGGGGACCCAAAGATTTCCAAACAAAATAATACCAGACAATCCAACAGATCACATAAACACCCCATCATATGCTAACCTTAGTAGAAATTTCAAGTATAAATGAATACAAGTAACACATAAGACAACAGAAATGGAATCTAAACAAAACATAACAGGAAAACCTCAGAAACAAAAAAAAGACAAAACAAACCTCAAAAAACAAAAAGTCAACGAACATTTGTGTCTCAATAATCACCTTAAATATAAATGGCCTGAATTCACCAGTCAAAAGATGTATATTGGCTGAATGGAATCCAAACCAATATCCAACCTTTTGCTGCTTGTAAGAAATCCATCTTACCAATAAAGACAAGCAAAACCTAAAGACTGGAAAATAGTTATATACACAAATAGCAATAAAAACAAATCAGGGACAGTTTAAAAAGGTAATAATAGGGCCTCCTTGATGGCGCAGCGGTTAAGCACTGTGCTATGGAGCTGGCGGCAGCGGCAGCGGCAACGCAAGTTCGACACCCAGCCAGGAGATTCCGACATGTAGCAGCAGACCTCTCCTGCCTCGCCCGCTGCTCCCCTCAGCAGTGTATTTCCTCTGATCTGCCTGTTGTGCTCCCTACTCTGACGCTGGTGAACCCTCTCGCCGCCCCATGCCTCTGGTCTATACCCCAACTTGGATGCATAAATAAATAAATCTTTTAAAAATTATTAAAAAAATAAAAAGATAGCAATAGATAAAGGATCTAATACAAGAGGAAATAATACTCATATATACATTGAATGATGGATCACCAAGATATTAAGATAATTAATAACAAAACTAAAGAGAGATATTGATAAAAACACAATAATATTAGGGGACTTTCATACTCTACTTACAAGTATGGAAACAATAGCTTTAATGAGGAGTTACAATGAATAGTTTTACAGACCAATGCAACCAAAAAATGCTGCATACATTATTTTTCAAGTGCACATGAAACATTTTCAAGAGACTATATGTTAGGACACAAATCAACTATAAGTAAAACTACCAATATCAAAATTATATGCAGTACCCTCTCTGACTATAATGCCATAGTGTTAGAAATCAACTATAAGAGAAAAGAAAAGAAAAACTATGAATACATGGAGACAAAACAATGTGCTGCTTACTAGTTATTGGATAAAGGAGAAATTTAAAAATACATTGAGTTGAATGAAAAAGATAACAAAAGCTACCAGAATCTATGGAATGAAGCAAAAGTAGTATTAAAAGGGAAGATAAATAAAATACAGGCCCACACTAAGAATAAAGTCCCAAATAAGCAATCAAATACTACACTGAAACTAACTTGAAAATGATGAACAAACAAGACCTAAAGTTAATAGAAAGAAAGAATTAATAAAAATAGGAGTGGATGTAGGGATCTACCCAAAACCACAAAACATTAATTCAAAAGGACACCTGCACCCCTATGTTTATTACAGCACTATTTAGAATAGGTAAGTCTTGGAAATAACCCAAATGCCCCCAAATAGATGACTGGGTCAAGAAGATGTGGTATATATACACAATGGAATACTATTCAGCGACCAAAAAAGATAAACTCATGCCATTCACAGCAACATGGATGAAGCTAGAAGGGATCATGATCCGTGAAATAAACCAGAAGGAAAAAGACAAATATCACATGTTTTCACTTACAGGAGGAATATAAGGGAGCTAGATAAGGGATCAGAGAAAAAATAATAACAATAAAAAACACAACGCAACAAAACAAAAATAAACAGGCAACTATAAATCAGAGACATTCTGCGGTGGGGGGGGAGGGAAGAAGGATCAAAACGAGGATGGGGAAAGCACAAAGGACTATGGTGATCATGCATGCGTGAAATGGTGGTAGAAATTCTGTGGGGACTACACCTGAGAAAAGCAAGCAGACACTGCACAAAAATTAACAATGATGTAAAATATATATAAATAAATAAATAACTTTAAAAATATGAGTGGAAATAAATGAAATGGAGATTTAAAAAAACTATACAAAAAAGAAATCAATGAGTTTGTTCTTCCAGAGGATAAATTAAATAGACAAGCCTCTGGTTGAGACAACAATAAAAAAAAGAGAAAAAAACATTAATAAACAGAACCACACATTAAGAGGAGAAATCACCACAAACAGCCCAGAAATAAAAAGGATCATAGCGATTACTATGAACATCTATCTGCCAATAAATTTGATAACCTTGAAGAAATGGACAAATTTCTAGATCAATCTACCAAGTCCACAAAGACTAACCAAGGAAGAAACAGGTAAGATCAACAAATCAATCACAAGCAAGGAAATTGAAAAAGTAATTAAAAAAAAACCTCCTGAAAAGCAAAAGCTCAGAATCATATGGCTTTACAAATTAATTTTACCAAACCTTTAAAGAACTAATGCCCATCTTGCTGAAACTATTTTTTTAAATGCAAGATGAAGGAATGTCCCTAACATACTTGATGATGTTCACATTACCATAAAACCTAGACCAGACACAGTACAAAAAAAGAAAATTATAGCCCATTATACCTGATGAACATCAACACAAAAATCTTCAACAAAATACCAGCAAACAAAATTCAGCACTGTGTCACAAGAATTAACACCATGATCAAGTGGGATTCACGCCAGGGGTGCAAAGATGACTTAATATATATAAATCAATCAATGTAATAAATCATATCAACAAAAATATAAAAATCATATGATATTATCAACAGATGCAGAAATAAGACTCAGCACCCATGTATGATAAAAACTCTAAAAAAGATGGGAATAGAAGAAACTTACCTCAATATAATAAAGGCCATGTATCACAAACCAGCAGCCAATATAATACTTAGTGGTAAAAAACTAAAAACTTTCCCCTTAAGACTGGGAACAAAACAAGGGTGCTTCAATATCACCACTACTGTTTGACTTAGCATCACAGGATTGTTGCGTAGGGAGCAACACCACATAGATACACGGGAGAAGGGCGTCGTGGAGCAAACTGTTATGGCAGGATGCTGCCGAGCAGGGAGAACCTGGCCCTTTTATTGAGTGAGAGTTTTTACTTTACAGAATCAGTTTCTCAGGGTCAGAGGATAAGGAGAAAACAATTAGGAGGAAGAAAGTATGTTTATCTAAACTTTGGGGGAGAGGCGTCTGCAAATCCGAGTTAAATTCATAGCCCAGTTTCATGGCCCACTGTTTGAGGTTTGATAACCCGGCCTTCACTCCAGACACCTATTTCGTTTAGCAAGACATTTTGCTAAAACTCCCTGGGACGTAGAGATATACATCAGTCAACGGCTCCCCAGGCTTTCCTGGTCATGCCTCCTAATGCATACTCATGTCCTAGGAGATTTAAGCATCCTGCTCTCGTTTAACTTAAGAGGCACCTTTGTGGTGTCAGTGGTTGATTGATTGACTTGGCCTAATGAGCTCTGTACTGAGAAGGCTGAACTGCATAGCCAGAATGGTGACTTAAGCAGTTTTTGGATTCTAGCAGACCCACACAGGATTTGGCCAGAACTATCAGACAAACACAAGAAATAAAGGGAATTCAAGTTGGGAAGGAGACAGACCCTGACATAGAATATTAGATATAAAAAATCATACTCAGCGAAATAAGCCAGAAAGAAAGAGAAAAACATCGAATGGTTTCACTTATAACCGGTCTATAGGGAAGCCAATTAGGAGAGAGACACTCAGCGGGGTGGGGGTGGGGGTGGAGTAGCGGGGGAGGATAAGGGCACAACATGGAGTAGAAAAGGACACAAGGAACCACGGAGATGGATCACGGGTGAATTGGTGGTGGGTTACCCAAGGGGAATACAAAATGTAAAAGATATAAATAACAATAAGAATATATATATTTAAAATTTTTAAAAATAAATAATCCTAAAGACTCCATAAATACAATAGACGAATATAGCAAAGTGGCAATACAAAATGAACATACAAAAACCAAGATACAAAACCAATATATAAAAAGCCCAGAGGCTTTTTTTACATACATTTGTTCATTTATATACAATGAACAAAAAAAATTAAGAAAGTGATTCCATTTATAAATACTTCAAAAAGAATTCAAGAAAAGTGCTCTTTTGTCTGAAAAACATAGTCTGGGGCTACTGGCAACCATGTTTGCTGGCCAGTGGTAGCACCTGCTGACAGTGAAGCCCAAGTATGGAAAAGCAGAGTCAAGATGGAAAGAGGTTCTGGATGAGGTCGTGGAGCATCCAAATTTAGCCCTCCCTTCCGCCTTGCCAGTCTGCGAGCCAATGGATATTTGTTCATCACTGGGTCTCTGTCACTTCAGATAAAGGCGTGGATGACACAGCCAGGCAGCCAGGGGGCACACACCTCGCCACCCTCTGACCTTTCAGCCTTGAAGTCCTTGGACCAAAACTACCAGGAGTCTGAACAGCCTGGGAAGGAAAATTGCTTCAGAGAGAAGTTTTAACCCGTCCAAGAGTTAGTTACCTCAGCAGGGGAGATGTAGGGAGTTTGTCTCCTCCTTTATCTCTGTACCATCCCCACCTGCCAGTGCCTAGCAGAGAGCCTCAAACACATGCTCAAAAAATATTTGCTCATCTGGTAGGTTTTCTGGGCCATGTATGCTTTGTTTTATTTTGTTTTTATAAATGAGACCGACTCATGCTGCTTTTGAAAAAAACTGGAGGTGACCTATGATGTCCCAGGAATCCTCTTGCAGACCTGTGTTGTTACTCTCTCTTGTTGCCCATCTCTCTCTCTCTCTCTCTCTCTCTCTCTCTCTCTCTCACACACACACACACACACACACACACACACACACACACACAGGTTTTATCCTAAGAATCTCCTTCCTCAATAGTAACTAAGATACGGTACAGAAATTCTTACCCAAGAAGAAGTTTGAATTAAAGTAGCTACCTGATAATTAGAATTTTTCCTACTCCCTTTCCAGGACATTATTTAAATGTTTTAGTTGTTTTCTTCCACCAAGTTATTGTTGTTGGTGTCTCCAGGGTTCCACTTTGGAGCAGAGAATTACTGCAGGTGTTTCAGCCACATTCCAGAAGGGTCAGCGCATAGCTGGGCAGCGTTGCTGCCCAGTGAGAGGGGTGAGAGCCAGAGGTCCCTGCAGCAGTCTGTCCCTGGCTGCAGGCCCCCACCCTGGACCCCGGGCAGCTCAAGGCAGCTGAGACAAGGAAAAGGCTCATGGAGGAATGAAGGATCCTTCAGGTACTGCCCCAGTTTGTCCTCATCCCCCTACTCAAGAACCCCACAGCAGACCTCTCCTGCCTCTCCCGCTGCTCCCCTCAGCAGTGTACTTAAGTAGATCTGCCTGTTCTGCTCCCCACTCTATCGCTGACGAATCTATCACCACCCCACACCTCTGGCCTACACCCCAGTTCTTGTATGCATAAAATAAATACATCTTTAAAAAAAGAACCCCAAGAAACTAATGTTCTGCCCTGCCTCCCTCCCAGGAGTGGCAAAGGAACTCACAGCTCACTATTTCCTGGGGCATTCGGTTCTGTCTTTGAGTAAGTAAGGTGCAAACCACCAGCTCTGCATCTGGGGCTCATTAGTGCCTCATCCTCCACTGGCTTGTGGGGCGGCAGCCATGCTGCGCCATCCTCTTCAGAGCCGAGACTATGCATCTTCACCCTGAGCGGTGTGAAGACCTGGCTCCTGAGGCAGGTTCATGCCCGAGGACCCATACTTGGCTGGCCAAATGCAGGGAAGACTCATCTTGGGGAAGATGCATGGCCAGGGTGATCTACAACAATGTTCTGAAAGAAAGAAAATAGAAAAACAAAATTAGGAGGGCAATGCAGAGAAAATATTTTAAAAAATAAAAAAAAAAAAACTTGGATTGTCAGTAAATAGCCCTTGAATAATTCAAATTTCCAAACAAATCATATATTCTTGACACGGTGTCTGAAAAAAAAAAGACTTTTTACATAAAAAGGAAAGGGCCCTTGAGCATGTATTTCTACCACAGGTTTCAGCAGGCAACGCGAGACAGATTTAAGAGACAGGCAGCCATGGGAAAAATTTGAGCTCTCTCAATTTTGCAACAGGAATGAACAGAATTGCAAGTCATCTATCTTGCGTCTCCTTATTTCCAAACCACTTATTCAACCCAAACAAACTAAAATTTCTATTTTAAAATCACTTAACTAACTTCAAACAAAGAAGAGCTTTTTCTTGCCAAAATCTACTGGGCTTCCTCATGAGAAAGGGACGGGGACCTTAGAGATGCCTGTTCCCAAATTAAGAGATTCAAATACCTTATTTACAGGAGTGAAGATGAAAGCACATAAGCTGCTTGGAGGAAAACAAACCTCACAGAGTTCCGAACGGAAGGAACTAGCACACCGTGGGGAGTGTTAACTGGGAATGTGCCATGACTCCCGGAAGTAGGAAGTGGGTAGAGCGGAGGGGGCGGGACCAGAGGGGGAGGGGACCAGGACTGCACCCAGGATGCCTGACCTCACCCACGTGGTTCTCTAAATCTCTCAGCTTAGCGCCCGCTTCACAGTGTCAGGGGGACCCACTACACTTCCCAGACCTTTCTCATTTAAAATTCCACATTTTGTACTGGAAACAAACTATAGAGCCAATGGCAAGCACACACTTAGGCTCAAAGGAATAGTGTATAGTGACTGAAAAACAGAAAAGATGTGATGAAATTATGTTCTTGACTCCTGATGCAGTGCTCATTCTGATACACAAATTTCTGTCGTAGCAAAAAAATGTCTGTCATGGCTGACGGAGCTGATGTCCTGGGGACCGCAGTCTCTGTAGGGGGCCGTGGCTCTGTCCCCTCCCCTGGTCTGTGGACATCATTCTAGACCCTGGAGGATTTCCAGCAGCATGTCCCATATTTCATGAATTTTGTCCAGCACACTGTATTGACTTTGTCAAGATGCCCTAAATGTCTGCATCCAGCTTGCTTTCTTCAATAAATTACAAAACTCAGCAGTGAGAGCTATTTTGCAAATTTAACTAGGTGTTTTACATTTTTTGTTTTTTGCTAAGTCTGGCAATTATTGCACGCTAGACACTGTGTCCATCTCCTTTAACCTTCCCAAGTGATAGATCCCAATGAGGAAACTGGGAATAGAGAGAAGAACACGCCCAGCTCCATGTTGAGCACTGAGGCTGGTGCCACAAACCATCAGCCAAAGGCAGGACCCTGACCAAGGTGCCACTCTGCCTCTCACAGGGCAACTACCTAACCAGAGCAATGAATAAATGAATGGAAACTTTGAAACTGGTTAAAAAGCATAAACCTCTCTCTTGACTTTGGCTTCAATCTGCAGGCCCTGGGGTATGGGGGTGCAGCAGTTAGGCTGTTGCTAAAAGGGGTTGACCAGGTGAAAGTTGGGAATGAGAGTCACATGAGAAGCCCGTTGGATATAGAGGCAGGGGCAGGAAGAGGTAAGGAGGGGTGAGCAGCAGATCTCAACACCACAGGTAAGCAGGGCGGGAGAAAGAGACGTTAGATCAGACTCATTGGATTGGACGCGGCTTGACAGTGTGAAACCCTCCTGGCAGGGTGGAACTCTCCGTTAGGCACAGCAGGCACACACCCAGGGCCCAGGTACTTCTTGAGGCCTACAGGAATATTTTCATTTTCTTTTAAAATCAGAATTTTTAAAATAAACATAATAAGTTTATAATAATGAATCCAGCCTGAATTATATTCATCTTTCTACAGACCTCCTCATAAAGCATAATTTGTAATATCTTTTATGGTGGAAGAGACCCATGAAAGCCAAAGTTCCTCAGGCCCATAAACATCATGACGCAGCCTTGCCCTGGGGTGGGCACTCACCCCTCACGCGGCAGGTGCTGAGGTGGACTGCCTCCATCAGTGGCATCTGGAGCCACTGTTCTTCTGCACTTGGTGAGAAACATCAGCTGCCCTGGAACTCCCAGGTCTACTCCAGTTTCTCTCCAAGGAGGAAGCAGCTGAGAATTAAAGCCAGCTTCTCCGAGCTCGCCCTCCACAGTCCAGTGGGCACTGGACAAAGGGGAAGGAGAGGAGGTGGAGGATGAGGAGGGGTAACAAGGCATGTGCTGGGGTACTGGGATTCTGCAGGTTGCATGTGTTGAGCTGGAGCAACCCCTGCCACAGCCCCACACCTTCCCAGCTGCCTGGAGCTGCTGATAAACTAGAGTGAAGAGAAAAATCAGCTCAACAAGAATAAATATGCACATGCACACATATACATGCACAACACACCCAAACACACACATATACACAACATGTACATGAACATACATGCATGCAAATTATGCATCTAGCCATGTAACATACCCCTACCCATGTACACACATATATACATAAACATGTCACATACATGCACAGGCTCACACTCACACAGCATACTGTGTGCATGCATGTACACTGATACACACGCACATGCACTTGCATAAATATGCAGAGGAAAGGATTGAAAATAATTACATGTAGAAGTGAGTGAAAACATCAAAGAACTTTCCTCCACTGCAAAGTGCAATTTTTATAGGCTTCTTTACAGTAACAAGTTAAAGAAACTAATAATGGAATAGCAGAATACAAAGGTATTATAGAGGTCATCCAGTATGGCTTCCTCATTTTATAGGCAAGTAAATGAGGCTAGAAATGGAGTAGAGGTTAGTTGAAGGTCACCCACTGCCAGTAGAAGGTAAAATCTTTAAAGGTGAGGCGCTGGCACTGCTCATCAGATAAAAGAGATCTCCCCAGACAATGAGCCCAGAATATGTGTGCATGCATGCACCGGCCCGCACAGTGAAGGGCCTGCCCAGATAGCGCAAGACACGTGCGGGTCCCCCACCCCATCATGGACCCAGTTCACTTAAAAAGTATTCTCCAAATTTATAAGAAAGGAATCTTCCCAAGAATGCGAGGGAACATCTAAAAGGAGGCCAGTAGCTCTCACCCAAGGCTCTGAGTAAAAGATAACAATTCTAGGGGCCTCCCTAGTGGCACAGCGGTTCTGCTGTGCTGTGGAGCTGTCAGCAGCGGCGATGCAAGTTCGATGCCCAGCCAGGGAGATTCCCACATGGCGGGGCAGACCTCTCCTGCCTCGTCCACTGCTCCCCTCAGCAGTGTATTTCCGTCGATCTGCCTGTTCTGCTCCCCTCTCTGTCTCTGGTGAACCCTCTCGCCACCCCATGCCTCTGGCCTATATCCCAGCTTGTGTGCATAAATAAATCTTAAAAAAAAATGATAACAATTCTATTTCAAATCACAGACCCCGGGAGGGGAAGCAGTTACAACATTCAGAAAAGACCTGTGCAGATGTCTGCTAATCTCTGCTGACGTGGGTGGACAAGATGCCTCCTCACTGATATAATCTGAGGGATACCAAGAGGATCCCCATGATCCCATAATCCCCAAGGGTGCCTGATACCATCAGAGTTACTCATTTAGATTACCTTTCCTCCCTGGAAACCACCCTTTCCAGAGATCCTCCCTTAAAATGTAAATGTTTCTAAGGAGAATCCCCTGCAGAGGCCATACAGATACATACTGGGAACTAAGGTGGGGAAGGGTTCTAACCTCTAACCCTGCCTTCTTGGAAATTACTTGTATTGTGAGCCCTGACGGTTGGGTTTTCTCCTTTTGCAATGCAACTGCCTGACTTAGGTTTTGATTACCTACAAAGCCAGGCAAAGCCTGAGAGATGTCACAGTTCATGACCTGCGTGCTTACAGTCTTAAGACATGACTGAGATTCAGGGTAACAAAGGGGAAGTCGGGAAAAGGAGAGTTTCTGAGGCTACAAGCCGCTGTTTGTCCTACCCCAAATAGGACAAACACAGTGTCCACAGTGTCCAGCAGTCCCAGGCCAAAAGGTGCTCATGTAAGATGGTGTCCCTTTGTTACAGGGCAGGGAGAAGGGCACCCCAGAACCCCCAAACCTCACTGAAGAACCATTATTGCCTTTAGAAATGCTAATGAGATTTGTAAAACAGCAATCCAAAGTCCCAGAAATTTAGCTAGCAAAAAGATACCACAAACAAAGCAGAGAAGCCCGCCAAATAGCTTCAGACTCCATCTTTGATCTGGCCACATGGTCCAACTTAATACCATCTTTAGAGTAAAACTATTACACAGAACAATTTCCACAAATCAAACCTCTTAGCAAATGACTACAAATTACACATAAGCACACAGAGTTTCCACAAGGCCCAAGACAGTTTTTTTTTTTCAACAGCACATCTATACATATCTGAAACAAACACTAGAGAAAGAAAAACCACTTTTGCACTTATGGTAGCCAGTGCCATGGGGAAGCCAACATTCCCTATGGGACTGACTAACCACAGATGGCTCAAATCCGCATTGGGTGCCAAATCTGTTACAGGGCAGGGAGAGGGGCACCCCAGAACCCCCAAGCCTGCCTGTTCTAAATAGGTTTTGCCATCCACCGCATCAGGACAAAACATATATGACCTTAAGTAGAAAAGAAACTTTAATACAATTAGTGTAATAATACAGAAAAGACAAAGAATATAGTTTCTAAACTAAGTACCCAAAGTTACCCATCACCTTGTGGGCAAAAGTCCACCCAAATGGGATTGGCCCAAGGCAAGGCCTGAAAGCCTGCCACAAGTCTAAAATCACCTTTCGTCAGGGACCCATAGAAAAGGGTCAGAAGCAGTCAGACAAGTCTGTGAGGAAAAGAGCAAAATCAAAATCAAGATCGACATTGCCATTGTTAATCTCCCCACGGGTGTCTCACCCACATCTGTTTCAAACAGTCCAGGCAGGTACAACTTCTTCACATGTCTCTCTGCTCCTTGTACCTCTTCCGGCCTCCATCCTGCTTCCTTCCTTCCTCTCTCCTCTCTGTGTGTCCCCATCTCTCTTCTCCAGCTTCTTATCTCTCCTGCTCAGTTCCACCCGCCCTTGGGTGGGACAGGGAACCTGGGACACTCCCCTTTCCTGAGGACCACCTCTTACACCTTCATGAGAGCTTGGAGCTGGTGGGTAAGTTGTGGACCAGGATCCAACTCACAGTGCAGCTGAGGTGATCACAGGTGGTGCTGCTGAGGTGGCACCGTAGCAGCCAGCAGCAGTTATCCAGAGGCAAGGCCAGGTAACACAGGAGGTGGTGCTGGACCATCAGAAGTGGTGGACATTCTCAGAGGGAGTGCCAGAGGACCAAGCACCAGTGTTATAGCTCTTAAAGATGCTGGGCAAAAACCAGCAGCAGACAGTGCTTTCAGAGACACCAGGCATAGGCCAGTGGTGCAAGTCAGCAGGCAATGTCAGAGGCAGGGTCAGAGGTCTGATGCAAAGGTCTTGAAAGTCTGCAAATGTCTTGAAGGCCTACAGAGGTCTGCAGAGGCCTGCAAATCTCTTTCAGGGGAGCGTCCAGACATTTATGTCAAGTTGTCTGAAACATTGGTCTATATCCCTTTCAGGACCCACATTTCAAGACTGATTGGTCTGTTTATAACACCTGAATGGTCTCAAAATCTTGAATGGCACCCATGGGAGATCAGATATGATTGGTCCATTGGGAGATCAAACCTGATTGGTCCATTTTCAAAACCCGGTGCAGAATTCAAAAGTGAACCCCTGGCTGGTGCATGAAAGACCCATCCTGTACTGGCTTGGCTGGGAGTACGGGGAGCCAGTGGAGCCAGGTTGGGAAGCCTTCTCTGCCACCACTGCCGGAGCCTATCGGGCTGGCCTGCAGGCTGTGCCCTGACCTCGGGGGCCCTGGCACATAGCGGCCTCTCTCCCTATCGCCTGCACTGGGGCAGAGCCAGGCAAGTTCCCCTGGTGCTGGAGCCCCCCGGCTCTTGTGACACCTAAGTATCCACTTCAAAGAGGGTTACCTCAGATCAGGACATTGCCAGCCAGATGGCTAGATAAAGAGCCAGGCCACCACCCCCACTGAGTTCCCTCTGGTCTAGTGATCTTGGTTGATTTTTATGGCTGACCATTTGTGCCGCTTGTTTTATCTCTCCCGCACTTTACATTTTTTAATTTGTTTTTATGTTTAATTCTTTTATGTTTTAAATTCACCACCAATGGTGAGACCACAAAACCCTAGGCCCTCATCCTCAACCCTGAAAAAACAGAACGCCAGGTGCTCTATCTGTCCGTCCCCACTCCCACTGAAACCGGAGACCCCTCACCCTGGGGCTCCGGTGCTGGGCTCCACAAGTTGCTTGCAGACAGTGTCAGTGGCAGCAGGTGGTAGGAATTTTACTGTCAGCCACCCATGGCCCCAGCTGGGCTCCCGCTGCAGGCAGAGCTCTGCGGCGATGCTGGGCAGCGGTGGTCCCCGGGGCATGCAGTCCCTGGTTCAGGCTGCAGGAAAGAGCACGGGGCCCTACTGGGGGCCAGAGCTGTGGCTGCTCCAGCTGCAGGCCGTAGAGAAGCCTGTGAACTTGCTGCCTGGATCGCAGAATGGACCATCAGGTGCGAGCTATGAGCTGGTTGTTGCTACTGTCCAATCGGTCACAGGATTGAAAACGGTCCCATCAGATTAAGTGGGGGACCCTGAAGGCGCATATAAGGCAGACCAGGCACAAGCTCGAGACTCTGACACTCACAGAAGGGCCATCCAGCAGCTGACTCCAAAGGAAAAGGAGAAGCTAAAAAGTTTCGTAGAAAAACCAAAGAGCTTCACAGAGACAGAGGGGCCGTAGCTGCCTCTGGCCTGCCTGACACCACCTGAAAGGAGAACCAAAGGCCCCAGGCCTGGCATCTGAAAGAGCTGGCGTTGGTGTGGGCCAGCGACTCGCGAAGAGCTGTTTATATGGTGTTTCTGACATCGCCACTTCCTAGTACTGTGTTGACCGGCACTACTGGCCTGTGAGCCCCAGCACTGTTTATGGGTGACCAGCACTCTGTGTCCAGGTACCTGTTAGAGCTGTTAACTGCTCCTGGTCCTATAGCCCCATCTCCTGATGCTGCTGCCTCTGTTGCTGTCCAGTCCAGCATCCAGTGCTGTCCATCCCGACCTTCAGACTGTTGCTGGGGCTGCTGCAGCATCATAGGAGGGGGGAGTGAGCACCTCCAGCTACAATAAGTAGGATCCTGGCCCCCTGCTTGCTGGTGCACCCCCAGATACAGGTCCTTGTAAAGAAGGACAGCATCTTCTTGGATAACTGGCCTTTTGTTTGGGACTTCTGGACACTGGACACTATCTAGGGTGAAATGGCCAGCAATTTGTGGGCTTAGAAACTGTTTCTCATGTTTGTTAAATAAACCCCCTTGTTGTTCCCTGAGCCTTAGTGGTCTTTCAATTGTGGGCATGAGTGAGAAACCACAGATAGTGCCTGTCCTCTATTGGCCACTGTCCTAGCCATAGCCCCCTAGCACCGTGTCACCATGACCTCACTGTGTGGCCCCGATCTAGGACAATAAGCCCTTTCATTCCTGAGTCTGGTGTGAGGTAGTCTCATGCACGAGGGGCTAGGGGAACTTCAAGACCACCCCTCTGGAAAGGGAGATCACCCAGTCCTTCCACCCAGAGGCAGCCTGCATCACGCTACCATCCCCACACCTCCAACGCAGTTCTGCCTGCGGCTCAGTATTGTTGAGGCTACCTGATGGGAAGTAAATAATGCAAGGGAGAATTGGCAGGAAGCTTCTGCAAACACAGCTTCTGACCAGCCTGAGGGCCTCTGTGAACAAAGCCTGAGGCAGAAAACAATCTCTTTCTGTGATCCTTTACAAGACACGATCAGGGCCTTCAGAGAGCTGTGCAGAAACAGGAAGGCGGCAGTTCTCCCGCATCCTCACTGATTGATGAGTCCCTTGTCACTTTCTCCATCACCAGTGAGGCCCAAAGTTGCGGCTTTTCAAAAGGTACCTGTGCAGAAAGACCAATGGAACTGAATAGAATACCCAGAATTAAAGCCGCATATCTGTGAACAACTAATCTTTGACAAAGGAGCAAAGAAAATGCAGCGGAACAAGGACAGTCTATTCAATAAATGGTGCTGGGAAAACTGGACAGCCACATGCAAAAAAATGACGATAGTCTACTACCTCACACCCTGCACAAAAGTCAACTCAAAATAGATATAAGACCTGGATGTAAGACCTGAAACCATAAAATGTATAGAAGAAAATATAGGCAAAACTCTACACGACATACATCTCAGCAAAATCTTGACAGACACATCCCCCAAAGTAAAGGAAGTGAAGGACAAGATAAACAGATGGGATTACATCAAAATAAAAAGCTTCTGTACAGCAAAAGAGACATTAACCAAAACTAACAGACACCCTACCAAATGGGAAAAGATCTTTGCACACAATACATCCAATAAAGGACTGATAACAAAAATTACAAGGAACTCACACAACTCAACAAAAATAAAGCCAATAACCCAGTCAAAAAATGGGCAAAAGAGCTAAAAAGTCACTTCTCCAAAGAAGAAAAGCAAATGGCCAACAGATACATGAAAAGATGCTCAACATCACTTATAATCAAGGAAACAAATCAAAACCACTAGGAGATTCCACCTCACACCTGTGAGGATGGCACACATTAAAAATACAGGCAACAACAAATGCTGGAAAGGATGTGGAGAAAAAGGAACTCTTCTATACTGCTGGTGGGAATGCGAACTGGTCCAACCACTATGGAAAGCTGTATGGCGATTCCTCAGACTGCTAAACATGGAGCTTCCATACGATCCAGCAATACCACATTTGGGAATCTAACCAAAGGACACAAAAACACTAATACAAAAGATACATGCACCTGTATGTTCATTGCGACACTGTTCACAATAGCAAAGGAATGGAAGCAACCCAGATGTCCAAAAATAGATGATTGGATCAAGAAAATGTAGTACATATACACAATGGAATACTATTCAGCATTCAAAGAAGATAAACACATGCAATTTGCAGCGACATGGATGGAATTAGCCATCCATGGCTAAGCCAGAAAGATAATAAGCCAGAAAGAAATAAGCCAGAAAGAAAATAAGTCAGAAATAAGCCAGAAAGAAATAAGCCGGAAGGAAAGAGAAAAATATCAAATGGTTTCACTTATAACAGGACTATAAGGAAACCAAATAGGAGCGAGACACTCAGTGGGAGGGAGGGGCGGGAGGAGGGGAGGATAAGGGCACAAAATGGAGTAGAAAATAACACAAGGGACCACGGAGATGGATCACAGGTGAATTGGTGGTGGGTTACCAAAGAGGAATACAAAATGTAAAAGACATAAATAACAATAAAAATATATATTTAAAAAAAAAGTACCTGTGTCACCCTGGAATGAGCTGCACATTTAGAAACACAGGAACAGCTGGCCCGGAGATAATCCACCATTCAGATAAACAAACTGAGGCCAAGGACTCAGAGCAGGAAAGAGTGAACTTCTAAGCATTGTCTGCTGCACTCTGTTCTCAAGTCCTGTTACCTCAAAGAGACCTCCTAGATTTACCAGCCAAAGGAGCTGCCTCCTGAACTTTCCTTCAGGGAGTGCCTATTTTCTGGTCCATACCCTATTTTCTGGATACTCCTTCCTTCTGTGCTGGGCTTTATGTAACTGTGGCTATTCCCCGTTTCATGTAGGGGAGGGGAAATTTGACCTGGACTTCTAGCAGGCATGAAATAAATTCTCAATAAATTCAAATAAATATACTTTAATAAATTGATCCAGTGTTATGAACCCTGCCAACTTTTTTCTGGAACTCTCTTCCTAAATTTCTTTACCCCTTAAGGCGCAGCTGCATGTAACTGGAAAAGCAAGGATTCCAGTCTCCCATCAACCCCCTCCCCTGGGGGTTGTCCCTGACTGCTTTCAGCTGGCTGTGTGCAAACAGCAGGCTACACAAGCATAATGACGAATGGCACTTGACACTCAGACACTCAGTGCCTGTGACAGAGGGACATAGGAAGTTCAGGTGGGAGAGATGTGGTAAACTTTCCTTTAAAGGGGTAGCTACTCCTTGGCTTTCGATGCCATCCAGGAATACAGGTCTGGTGATGTCAGACACCCCCGCCCCCTCCGCCGCCGCCAGGAATTTTTCAGATGATAGGAAGAGGTTTTTATGTGAAATTTCCCTATTCTCAAAAGTTAATCAATTATTTTAAACATTAGTATAAGAACTAACCATGTCCATTCAAAGAAAACCTCATCTGGATATCAGATTCTAGTCTCCTATGTCAGCATGCAACTACAACAAAGAGTGAGTCCTTCATGCCCTCTATTAGCCTCTGCAATGGGGACTATTAATACAAGAAATCCTAGCTTGGCCCCTTGGTGCCAACTGTGAAATTAAAGGGTGAAGGATTACATCTGACATGCACTGAGTTTCCAACTACAAACAGCAACACTTCGTCAAAATCCGTTTTGGTACTTCTTCATCCCTCCATCAGTCTCCCTAATGACAAAAATAATTAACACATTCATATAAAAGCACAGAACGAAAGGGAGCTTTAATTTATCTATCTACTTCAGGGTCATCCCTGTTATCAATATATGACAAGTTAATGGGTCTTAATTAAAGAAGCAGCAGTAAAGCAATTTAGGAAACTGAGGGATTATTAGGAGTCCTCGCCGTGACAGCGTGGTTTGTGCACCATGGAAGATAACAGATTTGCTTTCCGTGGTATCTCAGATCCATCATTCTGAAACTACCTGGTAGTAAAGAGACATGTTCTTGCCTTTGCAGAAAGCGCCTGGGTTTGGTGGCTGGTCCCAGAATGGCAGCGATAATACATTATAAGGACAAGGGTTTGAGAGAACTAGCTAGGGTGAGAGGGATTAGCAGGCCTAACTGACGCCACAAGAAGCGTTCCTGACCGGAAGTCGAGACAGAACGGCACAGTAGGCCATCTCATTGCCCCTCCCCAAACCAGTGATTCAAACACTCAGAACGCTATTTCAGAAATATTTCTCAAATCCAGGTCCTCTCTGTCATTTTCTGGTCCTTACCATCTCTTCCCTAGAACGGCGCAGAGCTTACCTCATGACTGATCGACCTGCTTCACCTTGTCCATGGCCATTTGGATTATGTCACTTCTTCCTATTATGTCCTTCAATGCTCCAATTTCCAAAGGAGAAATTAAAAATGGACTATTAGACAAGCATGTTCACCATGCCTCACTGAATGTTTATCACCACGTTAAATTCATTTTATGTGTAATTGGGCAGGTTTGCATAAAAATGTCAATTTCTGGGAAGACGCTCCCGATTCCCAGGTGGCAACACGGAGATGCAGCGACTCCACGTGGGCAGCCTGCGTGTCTCGCCAGGCGACCACCCTCCCCAATCACCACTTACACCTCATTCTCATTTCCGTCACTGGCCCCAGTCTGCAGCGTGGGAGCCGGAAAGCGTGACCAGCAGGCGGCCCCAGGTTGGAGAAACAGAAACAGATGCTCAGGACACAGTAAAGCGCCAACAAATTCTTCAGTTGTTTCTTTTAGGAAGGAAAACAATCTCCGAGCATGAACAGTCCAGGGTTCACCAGGGAGCTCGGGGGAGAGGGGCATCCAGACAGAGGGGAAAGGTCACGGGCTCCCAAACCTCAGTGCAGTGTTTTGTCACAAGAACTTGAGGCTTCTTCCAAAAGAAAGAAGCATAGTACGTTCCTCAGAACTAGGACAGCTTTAAACTTGACCTAAATGGCCTCAGCTCAGGGTGGCCCCTCGGAAGCCCATGAAAGCCGGGAAAGAGGAAGACAGCATCTTTTGCTTTCCCTGCTGTGCTTTGAGTATTGAAATGTCTGCTTGCAAACCCTTTGATATGTCTGAATCAGAGAGTGAATTCACAACCAAGTTTCTACCTTGTTCTTAAATACTTTTAGCTCGCTTTTGTTTTGAGATTGAGGGACATGTGTAACAATTCTGGGCTCAAGAGTTGCTTGGTCCCTGGCCAGTGGGAAACCACAGCGGGGCCTCCCAGACCTAACTACCAACCCCAAGCTGGGGGGGCTGGCCTTGGAAACACAAGAATTCAACATCCAGGAAGAGCCTTTGCTCTGCTCTTTTCCCTCCTCTGCCTTGTCTCCCCGCCTATCTCCTTGGGGGCGCAAGGCCCATTTGTCGCTCCTTTTGGGTCCATATAAAACAGAAGGACAGTAAGATGGAGGTCCAAATAAAACAGAGCTATGCAAGATGGTAGCCAAGTAGTGCCCTGAGCTCCTTGAGGTGTTTCTCACATTCGTTTGCTCTTAGGATTCAGGTTTGCCAGGGCTCAGGAGCAAGAAGCCGGCAGTTATTATTACACAGAACAGCTGAGATCCTGGTTCGCTTCCAAGTGAGAAAAAGCCCTTTACACATGACTTCCTGAGGTCAGCCCAGCCCCAAGTTCCCCCCACCCTCCCAGAATCCCTCAGCTAACTGGCAAAACAGCAGAGCAAGTGGAAATAGATATTTGCCCAGAATCAAAAATCATTTTGCACAATAGCAAGACACATCGTGGGTGGAAATCACTGTTAGAAAAACTGTGTCCTTTCTCCAGCCTTAATCTTGGCACATCCGTGGCCATAAACATTGTCAAAATTCAGATTCTACTCCATTTTAGATCAATTGTTTCCTCTACTCATATAATTTGCTCATCTGAGACAGATTCTGTGAAAGTGGTTTAAATGTCTCAACAGCAACAATAAGCAGCTTCTACATTTTCCTTTCCTGTCACTAATTTGATATTTTCACTAAAAGAAATGTCAATAATTTGAGGGTTTTCAGAGTGAAATGCCATGAGCTCCTCCAGATAGCTAGGAAGCAAAGTGTCACTGTTATTATTCTGAACTGATAGAAAACACTCGCGGACCAGAGGCCTGGAATCAGTCACTGCCTGCCCACAGCACAGATAGAGCAGGTGTTGGTTATAATTGCTTCTAGACTTCCTGCCATGGTCAGTTGAAAGTCAAAGCTATAAATGCTGCCTGACTACAATAAAACTGGAGTACACAGGCATTTTTGCATCACTGCCTGGTGAAAATATACTGGCTGGGGTGGGAAGAAATGGATGCGGATGCATGAGGAGGGCACTGCTGGAAGAGCAAGGATAAACTGTCAGTCCTCGCTGCCTCTTCTTACCTTCCTTTTTTTTTCCAGGGTCAGAAAAGATAATAACTAGCTAAGGAAACAGGTGTTTCCATTTCCAGATGCAGCTTTTACTTTGATCCTTCGGAGAGAAAGTAAGTAGCTTATTTTCCCCCAATGTGCATATTTCCTGAGCTTCTACATGTGAGTGCTGTTTCTAAGTCCCCTTTGGTATCCAGACAAGAATCCATATGCTACATTCATCCTAGAGAGGCATTTGAACTTAAAGAGGTTCTCGTCTTCCTAGGACCCAGAAAGCCGCTCAAAAAAGCTCAGTCATTACTTACAGATTCTATTGAAACCGGAGATTCCCCGACCCTGCCCCGCCTTGGGGCTCCAATGCTCGACCCCAGAAGCTGCTAGTAGGCAGTGCAAGTGGAAGTGGGTGGAGGGCATTTTACCACTCACCGCCAGTCACTCTATGGCGCTCAGGCTGCAGGCAGAGGTCAGCAGTGATGGCCGGTGGCAGTGGTTCCCCTACCACACCGCCCCAGGGCACACAACCCCTGAGTCAGGGCTGCAGGGAGGAGCACAGGACCCCACTGGGCCAGCTCCAGTGCCGTGGCTTCTCAGCTGCAGGCAATATAGAGGTCGTGGATTTGGTGCCTGGATAGTAGAACTGACCCAGCAGGTGTGAGCTTCAGTCCAATCAGCCATAGGATTGAAAAGGGTCCAATCAGACTCTTAGGTAGGGGATCCTTAAAGAGGATATAAGTCAGGCTAGGCGCCAGCATGGGGCCCTCACACAGTTTGATTCACCATGTTCCTGAGATTGACATTGTACTTGGCCTCCAAAGAGAAAAAAAGAAGCATCATTCAGCAGCCAGCCTCCAAAGAAAGAAGAGAAGCAGAAACACTTTGCAGAGAAGCCAAAGAGCTTCACAGAGGCCAGAAACCACCACCCTCCAGCCCTGCCTCTGACACCCCTGAAAGGAGCACCAGGCCCAGGCCTCGTATTTCAAATAGCTGTTTGTTGTTGGTGTGGATCAAGAACTCACAAAAAGCTCTAACACTGGCAGTTCTGACACTGCCACCTCCTAGTGACCAGTGGTGACCATCACTACTGGCCAGTGCTGCCCAGCACCGTTGACAGGTGACCAGTACTGTGCCCAGATCACTTCTAAGAGCTGTTAACCACTCCTGATCATCTGGCACTGCCTCCATTGCTGTCTGGTTCAGTCTTCAGTGCTGTCCATCTTGACCGTTCTGCAACCATCCCAGACCGGGTAGGTTCATCATTGGTTCAAGCAGACTCTTTTTATTTGATGTTGTCATGCCTGCCTTCTGTGTACTCCACTGCTCTCCACCGCTGCTGCCTTGGGCTCGAGCTCTCTCGCTTCTGTGATGCCACCTTTATATAGCCCCGGCCTCCGGCCAAGGTGCACCTACTCACGAATGCGCACACCACCACGAAGCCCAAGTGCAGGACCGCAGGTGTCTATCACCGCATCTAGCGGCAGTAGGGCAGAAAACCTGATGCTGCCTCCTTCATTTTCCCCACACCAACCTTCAGACTATGGCCGTGGGCTGCGGTGCCCTGCCTGTGAGCATCTGCAGCTGGCACTGTGAGTTGGATTCTGACCCTGCCTCTGGCTGCCATAAGCTCCAGGCCCTTGTTGACAGGACAGCACCATCTGAGGTGAGCGGCCTTTTGTTTAGGACTTTTGGACACTGGGCACTATCTGGGGTGAGATACTGGCTCCTGTGGCCTTAAGAACTGTTCCCTTAGTTTGTTTTTCCCTGAGCCTGAGTGAACTTATAATTGTGCCTGCAGGTGAGAACCCCCAGACAGTGACCTGCCCTGTATCGGGCCCTGTCCTTGGACGGCTGCAGCTGCACTGTGACATCCCTTCACTGCTACCAAAGTCACAAGGAGACCCCAAAGCAAAATGGAGGCCAAATTTCAACCCACAGTCGGATACTGAGTAAAGAGGAATAAAGATGATAAAAGGTAGTATTCCCTGAGTACTGACAATGTACTCTCCAGTTATAACCTAAGTTTACATTATAATTGAGTTGGTTTCTGTAAATTTAAAGTTGAACGAAAATTCTTTTCTAGACATTTGTAAATAATAATTCATATATTCCTCTCAACAACCCTATGAGTGGAATCCGTCCTTAACCTCATTGTACAGATGAAAAATCATGCCACATAAAGAGCCCAACGTCACATAGTGAGAAGTAGAAAAGGGAGGATTTAAACACAGGCGACCTGGCTGCCACGTCCTCAGTCTTGGTCAGGGTGCTGCAACGCCTGCTGCCTCGGGCAGGGCATGAACTGTGAAACAGATGGGGGATAAAGCAGAGGGAGTTGCAGGGTCTAGGACAATTTGGTGAGGGTAATAGTCTCACTTCTCAGAGCTAATAAAATACAAGCCTCATATTACTAATTATTCTTTCTAAGACTCACTGGAAATCTGGGTGGTATGTGAAACCCCCAACTTGTGCTAGCAGAATTCAAATGTTCCAAACAATGTGTGAGCCAAGTATAGTCAAGCCAAGTTCAAGTGGGGCTGCTCTGTTTTATCACCATCACCACTGGTTCCAGGATATTTTCCAGAAGGGCTTCTGTGATCCGCACTTCACTGGGTACCTCCAAAACCACATTCAAGAGAAATGTCTTGCACACGCTCTCCAGGTCACTCAGTACCTGACAACAGTAGATGCTTTGAGGAATGAAAGAAAAGTCAGCTTGTGCCCTTGGTGTCATGGCTTAAGGAAGACTAGTGTTAGGGAGTTAAGAAAAAAACAGAAACAGAAGTGTGGCGACAACAGCAGAGGTTTGAGAATCTGGAAACCTCTCAATCCTAACGCACAGTCAGCCTGTCCTTGAGCACATCCTCAAGGTCTTTCCCATCCCACCTGTGAGCTTGTGTCTGACAGCAGAATCGCTGGGGTGGGGTGGTGGTGACTGCACGTGAACAAAGGATTTTTCTCTTTCCAAAGGACTCACACTGGGAACTTTAGCCCTAAGTATCCATGGTCTCTTAATCATGTCCAATCTCAGGAGGCACGGTGGCCAAAGGTCCATACCAAGGGAGGGAGTGAAGTTCCAGAGGCCAGAAGAGTTCACAGAGTGAACAAAAGTGTTCAGCCATCACAGTCATTCCTTTCTGAGAGACAGTGTGAGGTTTTACTTTAGGCTCAGTATGTGTTGGCCAAACACCAAAGGCGGCTTCAGATCTGTTGCACACATTTTGGTTTCAGCATCACCAAAGTTCACAAGCTTCCAAAGGTTCTTTGGCTCAGCAGAGTAGAGATTCCAGTGACTTCCATCTGCTGCCAAACCCTTGTCCCCTTCAGTCCCAGCAACTCTGACTCCCTGCCCTCTAGGACACCTTTCCTGACCAGTCTGGTCCAAAATGGCCTCGTGCCTCTCGATGTCCATGCAGCCAGGATCCAGCCTCATGGCTCAAAACTCATCTCTAGGTTGGCTCCTGCTCAGCAAACATTTGCCTAGAAAACAACCACACCAAATAAATTATGTCTGTGAACCAGAGAGTAGAAAGGAGGTGTCCGTGCTCCTGGCCCCACTCCAGATCTGGAGCAAAAGCCAGATGAGGGCCTCCCCGGTGGCGCAGCGGTTGAGCGCTGCACTGTGGAGCTGTCGGCAGTGGCGACGCGAGTTCGACGCCCGGCCGGGGAGAATCCCACATGGCGTGGCAGACCTCTCCTGCCTCGCCCGCTGCTCCCCTCAGCAGTGTATTTCTGATCTGCCTGTTCTGCTCCCCGCTCTGTCTCTGGTGAACCCTCTCGCCGCCCCACGCCTCTGGCTTGTACCCCAGCTTGTATGTATAAATTTAAAAAAAAAAACAAAAAAGCCAGATGAGTGTACCAGGATTTGTTTGAACCTGCCTGCAGGAAACCCAGAGAGGGAGTGAGGAAGGATAGGAGGGAAGGAGAAACCACGTCAGAGCAATAGTCATTCTCGTCCTAACCCCACAGGATAACTCTAGAGTGCAACTTACATCTTAGATTTTTACCTTGACTTTAATTCAAACACCTGAGAGTTCATGCCCCAACACAGGTGGCATTACTATGGGCCAGAGCTGGGAAACATCAGCTCCCAGAAGACACTTCCAGGTCTCTGCACCCATGAGCAAAGCCCAAAGGCCGTTACCAAAGAGAAACACAAGTGTGGCCATGAGAAGTCGGACGCGGAAGCTGAGGAGTGGTCAAAGGCACCGAAGGATCTGGGAGAGGGCAACCATCCTCCCTGCCCCATCAAGCCAGAGAGCAGGTCTTTCCCTCTTTGGGAATCCACTAGGTGTTCACAGAACCAGAACTAATGAGGCCCTTTGCTCCAGGTTCAGGGAACCTGAGCGTCAAGTGCCACTTGTCATTATGCTTGGGTGCTTTTACTTGTGTTTACTGTAGTATTACTGATTATACAAAAGGCCTTCCAGTGTGGTATGTATCTTTATAAAAGGCAGAAAAACAAAATG
The DNA here is from genome assembly GCA_004024925.1 of Scalopus aquaticus. NCBI lineage: Eukaryota > Metazoa > Chordata > Mammalia > Eulipotyphla > Talpidae > Scalopus > Scalopus aquaticus. Next base: position 44,069 of record PVIJ01012524.1, read on the forward strand.
CAAACCAAGATGGGGCATGTTTTTACAAGAAAATTAGAGGGAGCATATATCTGTGAGGACATGAAGGCTGAAGCTGGCCTGCTGTTTGTACAAGCCGGCTGAAAGCAGTCAGGCATGGCCCCTAGTGGAGGGGCTGGTCAGAGTCTGGAATCCTTGCTTTCTAGTCACATCCAGCTGTGCCTTAAGGGGTGTAGAAATTTCAGAATAACATTCCAGAGAGTATGTTGGCAGGGTATATAATACACTGGACCAATTGATTAAGTGATATTCCGATTTATTGGGAACTTATTTCATGCTTACTAGATGTTCAGGCCACAGTTTCTGAACCCACCCACCATGTGTAATAGGGAACACGTATATGGCACTTACTATATACCAGGCACTGTTCTGAGTGCTGGTACAAACTAATTCACTAAACCTCTTAATGACCCAATTTCATTATAAATAAAATCAAACTAATAATAGTGACTTTATAGGCTTGATGAGAAAGTAAATAGCCCACCTAAAGTTGTGGAGCTGCTCTGGCAGGAATTGAACTAGGTTGTTTAGCTCCTGAATCACATTCTTAATCATGTCCCCATTAAAATGAACGAGGGAGAGTGATACCACCATTCTCCCTCTTTTTTTTGTTAGGATTGCTTTGGCTATTCAGGGTTGTTTTATGGTTCCACATGGAGTTCAGTAATGTTTGTTATATTTCTTTGAAGAATGCCACTGAAATTTTGATAGGGATTGCATTGAATCTAATATTGCTTTGGGTCAGATGACCATTTTGACAAAGTTAATTCTTCCAGCCCATGAGCAGGAATATCTTTGCATTTCTGTTTTATTCTATTTCTTTTAACAATGCCTTACAGTGTTTTGTTTTGTTTTGTTTTTGTTTTGTTTTGTTTTGTTTTAATTGTTCCTTCACCTCCTTTGTTAAGTTTACTCCTGGGTATTTAATTCTTTTGCATTTGTCAATGGCATTGCTTTTTGGATTTTTTTTCTCTTCAAACTCATTGCTTTCACATAGAAACTCAACTGATTTTTGCAGATTGATTTTGTGCCCTGCCACTTCCTGAATTGATTTATTATTTCAATTAATTTTTTACTGGAGTCTTTAGGGTTTTCCATGTATATTATCTTGTCATCTGTAAATAATGAAAGGTTTACTTCTTTCCCAATTTGTATTCTTTCTATATCTTTCTCCTGCCTGATTGCTCTAGCTAGAGTTTCCAATACTATGTTGCACAGTAGTCTTGAAAGTGGACATCCTTGTCCACTGTCTTGTACTAGATCTTAGAGGAAAAGCTTTCAGTTTTTCACCATTGAGTATAATTTTGTCTATGAGCTTGTCATATATGGCCTCTGTTATGTTGAGGAATGTCCCACCTATACCGTCTTTTGAAGGTTTTTATCAAAAATGGATGTTGAGTCTTATCAAATGTGTTCTTTGCTACAAAGTTATACTCATCAAAATAGCACTGCAGCAAAAACAATACACAGATAAATGGAATAGAATTGTGAGCCCAGAAATAAGTCCACACCTATATGGACAGTTAACCTAGAACAAAGGAGCCAAGAATATACACTAAAGTAAGGAAAGTGTCACCAATAAGTGGTTTTGGGAAAAATGGACAGTCATATGCAAAAGATAAAACTAGGCCACTTTCTTATACCATACATTTAACCAAAATGGATAAAAGCTTGGATCTAAGAATTGAAATTGTAAAATACATAGACAAAAAGAGGCAAAACACTCCATGACATAGGCTTTGCAGAGGTCTTTGGGGATTCATCTCCAACAGCAAGGAAAATAAAAGAGAATATAATTGGGAATACATCAAACTGAAAAATGTCTTCACATTGAAAGAAACTGTCATTGGAACAAAGAAAACCTACTGAATGGGGGGTAATATTTAAACATAAAACATCTAACAAAGGACTGTATCCAAAATATATAAAAAAACTTATGCAACTCAACAAAGCAGAACAATTAGCCCAATCAAAAAATATAAAGAAGAACTAAATAGACACTTCTCCAAAGGTAAAACATACAGATGGCCAACAGACACATGAGAAAATATTCATTATCACTTATCAGGGAAATGCAAATCAAAACCACAGTGAGATACCATCTCACACCTGTGAGAATGGCCCACATCAAAAAGATCTGAAACAACAATTGTTGGCAAAGATATAGAGAAAAAGGAACCCCGATACCCTGTAGGTAGGAATGTAAACTGGTCCAGCCCTGTATGGAAAAGAGTAATGAGGTTTCTCAAAATATTAAAAATGGATCTACCATATGAACCAGCAATTTCACTCCTAGATATCGACCAAAAAAAATACAAAAGTACAGTAATTTGAGGGGATATAGTTACTCCTATGTTCATTCTAGCCCTATTTAGAGTAGCTAAGTTGTAGAAACAGCCTAAGTGCCAAAGTACAGAGGAATGGATCAAAAAAAAAAGTGCTATATATACCCAATGGAATGTTATTCAGCTATAAGGTGAATTCCTGCCACTTGACAGGATGGAACTGGAGAGGATAATGCTAAACAAAATAAGTCAGAAGGAGAAAGACAAATATTGGATGGTCTCTTACATGTGAAATATAAACATAGCAAAGGGTGAGTAAGAACCAAACTAGTAATAATCTATGGCTGCAAAACTGAGGCAACTAGAGGAGGAGGGTAGTGGTTGGGAATGGGTGAGGGAAGGGACCCAATGGAACACTGCAGAAGACTGTTGAGGTACTAGTAGTGGTAAGGGTACAAAAGTGTGCATTTGTAGAGGTTTGAACCTCTAAGCCCCAGAGCAGATAGAAAGATATAAACCTACTTTACCTCAATAAACATAATTTGGAAAAAAATAAAATGATCATAGGTTTATAGAACCAGAACGATCCAGGTTCAAGTCCCAGTTTACCTAATAAAACTGCATATCATATCTAAGACCTTGCCATCTTATCTTTAAAATGGATATCTTGGGGCCTCCCTGGTGGCGCAGCAGTTGAGCGCTGCGCTGTGGAGCTGTCGGCAGTGCACGCTGGGAGTTTGACGCCCAGCCAGGGAGAATCCCACATGGTGCGGCAGACCTCTCCTGCCTCACCCGCTGCTCCCCTCAGCAGTGTGTTTCTGATCTGCCTGTTCTGCTCCCCACTCTGTCTCTGGTGGACCCTCTCGCCACCCCACGCCTCTGGTCTGTACCCCAGCTTGTATGTATAAATAAATAAATCTTTAAAAAAATAATAAATAAAATGGATATCTTTAAAAAACTAGTAATGTAACCAGGCTCAGTCCAAAGTCCGGTAAAGGTAGTGCCCCCTGGAGGGGGTTTGCTGATGACAATGAATAGCCCCAGGAAAAATACTAAGTTTGCAGTTTAGGGTGGAGATTCTGATGAGAAATAAAAGGGACTGAAGGAAAAGGGGAAATCATTCGTCATGATGTAGGAAAAGAAGAAGCAGTCACCATGCTGACGGAATAGAGGAAGCAATCACCATGATGTAGGAAAAAGAGCGGCAGAAAATGTAGCCTAGCCACCAAGATTGAGAGTTTGGAAATCAGATGCCAGAAGTTTTGAGCCACCAGGATATAGTGTTTCGATTGACCGTTCTTGGAATCTACAGTGACTTTGGGGCCAGTGACTTTGGAGGCTTTGCAAGTAGCCAAGTGACGGAAACTGCTCCCAGTTTTGTTTTTACTGCAGCCAAAGGAAGAAGGTAGAGGCCCGGAGCAGGCGCCTTCCTAAAATGCTTGAGTGCAGTCTGTTGGGCCATCTGGCCACTGTAGTTGCTGTTTGCAGTGTTGTTGGCCTGGTGCTGTGTTGGGGCACCACGGCAGATCTGGGAGCGTCTCCAGTTGTGTTCTGTGTCATCCTCATGAGTTGGAACCTGGCCTACACTCTGGCTGTTGCGAATCTGCATAAAAGGGAAGACGCCATTTTGGAAACGTGGCCTATTGTTTGGAAGAGGAGCTCCACCTCAGCAGTGGCAGGAAGATGCCACCTTTGTTACTTTCCTGGGATTTAAAGGACTGGACATTGCTTTAAGTAAGGTAAAAGGCCATATGTTGACTTCAGTAATTCTTTGCTTTTCCCTGTTTGTTAAACAAATCCCATTATTATTGTTCCCTAAGCCTGAGTAGTCTTGCAATTGTGCAAGCAGGTGCAGAACCAAGAGAGTGACCAGTAAGCAATTTGGGTACTGCCTTTGGCAATTTTGAAGCCCCATTTGCCCGGTATCAGTAAGACATGCTAAGAAATTGCCGAGGGCATGATAGATACTTGATAAATGTCAGCTATCATTATAAAAATGCTCAGTAAAATTGACTGCTTGGTAATCTTGCATACAGAAAATTGCTTGTCCCCAGTAAATCTCTGTGGAAGGTGTGTAGAAAAATAAAAATCTAGATTACCCAGTGCATTAACATGACATTATCTAGGCCAGAGGTCTATTTCCCCAGGGGCATTTTCCCTTTCTTTTTTTTGCTTTATTTTCTTACATCATTGTTCACCCCTCAGGTGTAGTCTCTGTAGTTCTCCCACCACCAGTTCACCCGTGATCTATCACCACAGACCCTTGGGCTCTTCCTGTCCCTCTTTTTTTTTTATATATAATATATATTTTTATTGTTATTTATGTCTTTTACATTTTGCATTCTCCTTGGGTAGCCCACCACCAATTCACCCATGATCCATCTCCATGGTCCCTTGTGTTCTTTTCTATTCCATTTTGTGCCCTTTCCCTTCCCTCCCTCCGGCTCCCTCCCCCCCCCCACTGATTGTCTCTCTCCCACCCGGCCTCCCTATAGTCCTGTTATAAGTGAAACCATTCGATATTTTTCTCTTTCTTTTTGGCTTATTTCACTGAGTATGATCCCCTCTAATTCCATCCATGTCACTGCAAATTGCATGTGTTTATCTTCTTTCCATGATGAATAGTATTCCATTGTTCCATTGTGTATATGTACCACATCCTCTTGATCCAATCATCTATTTTTGGACATCTGGGTTGCTTCCATATCTTTGCTATTGTGAACAGTGCTGCAATGAACATACGGGTGCATGTATCCTTTTGGATTAGTGTTTTTGTATCCTTTGGGTAAATTCCCAAAAGTGGGATTGCTGGGTCGTATGGAAGCTCCATGTTTAGCAGTCTGAGGAATCGCCATACAGCCTTCCATAGCGGTTGGACCAGTTCACATTCCCACCAGCAGTGTAGA